>JAHQIW010005698.1:0-21756 GCA_019055375.1 Parelaphostrongylus tenuis
TTGGGCCAAGTGAGGTTCTCATTCAATTTGATTCTGACAATACGAAGGCGATTATTCAGAACGAGATGGGGTCTCTCGAAGTTACCACCTTTCATACACAAGTGAAGAATGACTCCAATACGCAAGACATTCTAAAACTTCATTCTCAGAACACTAAGGGCCAATAAAAACGTTCAACTTGTCGACTGACCGTCTGTAAATAATATGAACATATGATTTGTCCTAACAATAAAGATGGCAATTGCATAAGCTTGAGTACGGTATAGCTTTTTGAGAAGCATGTGGGGTCATACATCATAAAATGAGCGCATCATTCTGTGTTCGTGTAAAAGAGCATGCAGCGGGTAAGTTTGAAGCTAAACCATATTCTCCACTAGGCGCGTAGAGGACAGGGGAACACAGTAACAAAACCGAACAGGATTTGACGTAGAAGTCACCGTACTCGCAACAGAAATTCTAAATTTCAGCGTGTGGAACACTTAAACTTATCTCGATATGTCCAAAAATTCAAGAATGCAAATCAGGGAGTAACTACTCGTTGTCACGCGTTGTCTCTCACAATATCTCAGGCTGATATTCCAGTGTGAGGACTCATTATCTACCTATGCGATCTATACGGTAGGTCCTCTCCGTGGAATACTCAGTAAATTGTTCACAGAAACAGTTCGTATATAAACAACCACTTTAACCTTAGTGTAATCAAATTTTGGGATTTGTGGATTGTTTCTTCCAGTTATGGAAGTAACAATCAAGTAGGTTGCAAGCAATATGACATTTCCCGCTCCGAAGAATGAGAAATTGGCCGAAACGTTTACTATTTTTAGGCTCAGCTAACATGCTCATTAACAACCACGTATCTACTCAATAAGATAACACGGACACGAATATGGTTTAGAAAAGATACTCACACAAGTTTCGGCGCAGTCCGCTTCCGCTTTACATGTTTCAACATTGAATATCGACCTATTTCAAGTTGTGGTCGCTCTATTGTATAGTTTAACGAAAGTATTCGTTTTCCTAAATAATATGTATTTAAATCGCTGAAAATAAGCGAAAATACTTAACACCAATTGTGAGCTTTGTTAAAGTGCGCCCAAACATTATCAGTAGAATCTAGTTTCTTGACTGACGAATCAAAAATAATAGTCATAGATAAACTGCTTTATCAGATGAATTCAGCTTTGAAACCGACAATTTCTCTGTTCCACATACTAATTATATTGTTAACAGTGTTAGCTGTCATTTCGCTATCAGTTCAAGCCAATTTTCTACAACTTTCTGTGAATACAAGGATGACGAGATCTAAGAGCGTGGTATCAATTTGCTGTGTGAGAGATGGCAAAAATGTGTTCAGGCTAGTAACGAATACTTTCAACAATATTGCCAATCAATTTCAACTACTTCTGGATAGTAAATTTGGTGCTTATTGCTCTAATGCCGAAACTGAGAAAACCTAATATCACTGAATACATAGAAAAAGCGCATCCTCCTCTGGTAGTGAAAGTTCTCGTTTCGCATAATCTGGTTATGTAACATATATCATAACGAACTACTATCAAACAATACCAAAATGACTTCTTTTCGAAAACGCTAAAATTAAGATGTAAGAGTAGATGTAGAATTAGATACAGACCCATATCGTCATCCTCTCCACCCATGCCCAATACATATTCGAGTAACCATTGATTATTTTATAATCCTTCATAGATACTGCCAAAAACACCACCCACAATTTCTTCGTACCACAGCCTGAAAGATCGAAATATTCAAAAACTTAAGTACGATGAAAAGACGATAAAACGTTGCCAGACTAAATCTGATTTAATATCTTTAGAAAAAGAAGTATCAACTTCGAAATAGCGGTATTGAAGAAGTCAGAAGCCAACACTGCGCAAAAAAGAATTGCCACTTCTGCAGAATGAATAACGGCAACATTTGGACACTCTATGCAAATATTAGATTGCTCGTGAACCAATGCAGAATTTGCAATCCTGATCATCTTGTAAAGCCCAATAAAACTTTCAATTCGACTTATAATGAGCTTTGGAGTGGTTATTCAACATTTTATTATTATTGATGTTCTCCCGAGACTTTTATAAATTTTTATTACAACTACTGTTTCAAACGGTTTTGTCTTCATCAGTGCCACGATTATTTAAGTTGGATGAGATTAGGTCACTTCAACGTGACTAGAGTTTTGTATAGCAAGGCAACGTCGAGGAGGGCATTCATCCGTGTGGTGATCCATCCACTCAATTCCTCTCAGTGCGGCTGATATTAACTACTGTGGACAAACGGACTAAAATTATCGTGCTTCTGATGAATTCAAAACAACTGAAACGTAAGCCATAATAAAGATTTATAAAAAAACTCGTGTTAGACCGTTAACAAAAACAGCATATGGATCAACTACAACTTTCGATGAAAATCAGAAATAGAAATTTGCTTTACTATATGTCAGCTCATACTAATTCGACTGCTGGAGGACGGACTGTAATCAGAGGAGCAAATCATATCAGTCGACAATCGCCGTCTTGACGCTACAGTTACGAAACCAATATCGCAAGAACAACGATTTTGGACATTCTACTATTGTCATCGTGGCTTTGATGAAGGCAAGATTGCCGAAACTTTGTCCATGATGATTTGTGAAATCCTCGTACCAGCTTATCACCAATAACAAGATCTTTCAGCAATGATTTCTGCTCGAACGCTGCACTTCTTTTGTACACTGAAGGAAGCCGAGCTGATGTATTTTCACCCCAGAAAATTAGAAAATATACTGAAAAATTGTTGTGAATACTAGGAACATACAAGTAGATTTTCAGATGTCGAAAAACCAATTTCGGCAGCTCCTATTTACGAATTCAAACTCGAACGAAGTGTAAAGCAAAGATCTCAGTCCATTTGTGTACGTGATATAGGAAATATTATCAAAAGTACGTTGGTTTCGAAGATCCTGTCCGTCGCAATTTCGACGTTGAGTGTAAGGAAGGTCGGAGACGTTCTGTTATTGACGAGACCAGATTAAAATTTTGCACAGATCGAGAAACCGAATAAAATCGAAAAATAAGTGGATGCTGTGCGATATTAAACGAAAACTGGAAAAGCAGTTTCGAAATATCCTCGGCGAACAGGCGCAGAAAAAAGATTCGTTTATTGACCGTATTTGTGAGAAGATACTTATTTCTATGACATGTGGAAGACAACCAGTTGGCAGCCGAACCTTTATGAAACCTCACAGTAAATCCCAGTTTTTTTTGCAACGAAAAAGAGTCATCCTGGTTGTTTGTGGGCTACAGATGGTTTGATGCACTATATCTTTCTCAATTCAAAAGGAATGACTACGAAGTACATGGAAAATTCACAAATGCACCACAAAATCAACAAATCCATGCGGCAATGTCGACAGAAGGAAACCAATTCTTCTCTACTAAAACTCGCCGTCACATGTCGCATTACTAACGCTGCAAATGTTGAACGAAGTCTAAACTGCCTTCAACGGCTTCATTGTCTCTAGTTGCTCGGAAGTTTTGCGCAGAACTTTATAGATGTGTTCTTCGTGTAAGATTACGAACCCTAATGGTTTTTTACTCCGATTGAAATAGCTCAACATGAAATGAGAACACAACTTTAGGTACATGAAATGGAATCCTGCGTTGATTCTCGAGCAACCTGATATCACCCAGTTAACAATAGCTTCTATTTAAAATGCTATCTCACACTTACTGAGAAAAAAGAATATTAGACAGTGAAGTCAGTCTTCCACGAATCTTACATTGAGCACTCACTCGCAAAATTTTTGAAATTTTGGATATTATATCGAATCACTTCCCAAAACTCAATAGATCTTACTGATATCCCAAGGTGTTAACAAATGCTCCCATATGACGTGGAGCAGGTGGACACGTGTACGGATTTCGATCGTCCTGTGGAAACATATCCACATCATGGAAAATAACGCAATCCACATTCAACGTTTCAGCAAATCGGAACGCAGCATTCATAATGCGCCCTTTATTGAACAAGTCGTTACCGTACTGAAAAAAATACAAATCATTCTTCAAAAGATGAATCTCATTTTGAAGTGTCCCACTCAGTATTGCCAGGATACGCTGCGTAATAAAGCTCTAAGAACATCAAACATTTCTCTCCTTCAAGATACGGTTGCTAGAAATGGCCGATGGTTCAGAGCTGCTTAGATCTTACAAATTTAGCATGTCGTGATACTGACACAATGACGACAACTAATAATTTTTCATTGCCCGCTTAATTGGTCATGTTGAATAGAAGATAATGCTGTCGGCGCTGATCATTCTCGGAAAAATACCCCATGTATTTCATTTTGAGTATTGTTAAAAGTGATTTAGTACTAGTCTGGTCTTCACAAAGACACGCGGTGGCCTACTGATAGCACTATCATCGCAGACAAATCTCGTACTAATCTGACAATCACCAACATGGAAAGCTCAGCTAGATTAGGACCAAGGTGAGACCGACAACCAAGTGTGTGTAGCAATAGACCTCTAACTTCTATGCCACACCTGCCTGATTGGTCACATCTTATAGCAACAGTGTTTCCTACTATACTTCAAATTCAAGTTACCTTCTATAACCATCTATTCAATGTCTCATTTTTTTTAAAAACTTCTATTTCTTATTACGACGCTGTTTGATAAATCGATTCACAGCATATATAACATTCTTCTAGCAATCCAAACCAGCCCATCATGCGATATGATTCTTCAAAAGAATTACCAATGAAATACTATTAAATTCGTGATTCAAATTCCATCTTACATGACTGCGATTTGTTCGACCATTCTGGTCCTTCTCGTAATTACCAACAGTGTTTTGATATTTGAAGTAATAAAGAGCTGGTAATTTAACGTTTAGGAAAGATTTTACTAAACCCCTCTGAAAAAAATAAAAACGTCCAAGATGCTAACTAGTTTAAATCTCCTTGGAGCTTTAACTTTTTTGAATTCTCTAATAAAAAGATACCAGAAGACTGTGAGATGAAAACCAAAAGCTTTTTGAATTAAAAAAAAACCGTGTGGGAAAGCGCTGTTGGACTTGCACTATGTGAACATCACACCATTAAGGAGTGAACATCTACTGATTTCTTTTTTATTTTACACTATCCAACACCTATGCAGTGTAAGAATTAATAACTCTTCTGTTTGATTCACTTTCTTTCATGCAATATTCAAGAAAATTGTGGAATTTTTGGGGCTCGGCTGCTGCATAGAAATTTTGGTCATCTGCTGAAATCGCTGAACGTTCGTCGAAGCTCATTCTCTATCGAATCCTGGAATCATTGTTGGGCTAGGGTCTTCACAGATCTTCATTAAACGAAGACGGAGATTGTGGAATGGTGGGTGACATCCGCTGGCAGGCAAGTAGTACCAAGTTATCGACCATAGAAAGAAGACAATCTCGGTGACCCATGTGCAGTATCAAACCACTGCCTTACCGTACCTAATGGCATCAATACCATTAAGCTCCTGATTCTCTATACCACTACATCTACTTATGTCTCATCAATAATTTACTATCCAATCGTGGTAAAGTGTTCCCAAGGTGTCATAAGTAACAGTAAGACATTCTAATATTTGGCTTAGTAATTTTCAGAGGGTGATTCAAATCATACGAAAAATATTCTTCAAAAACTCTTTTCTTCAGATCATTGAGTGCAAGTAGTCCTTTTCTCGGGAATAGTTTCACACAATATTTGGCTTGAATTAATTTATAGTAGACATTCCCCGATCAGTTCCTATTCCTATGTTTTTTGTTCATCTCCAAGATTAACTCTACTTGTGCTTGTTGTGCGTCTATCCTCTCTCGATGAATCAGTAACCAGTTATTCACACAACTTCATATCTGTTCGCTCAACTACATATCGTCAGACTGCTTATATTGTATTACTATAACTGCTATAGACAGTCATGACCCAAGCGCAAGTTATTCTACGTCTACGTTTGAAAAGTCAGGCGCGGCAAACTCGTACAAATCGAGCGTTCTACTGCGCTTAATGTCTGCGCTAAAGACAGATCCGTAACTCTACCCTCAATGAGTAATCAATACAGATTCACTAGCTGGAAGAATTGAAGAGGAAAAAAACTCTGTGGAAGAAGATAGTCAAAAAGGAAATGAACGGATCACATCGGCCACATTGGCCACCCACATATAGCTCATGTATGACTTACGATATGAACTTTTCTATCACTTGCAAGAGAGAGCCGACAAAAGATGAAGGAACGTGATTTGGCAATAATTTGTCAAAAAAAAAAACCTGTTCAGTGACAATAAACCGGAAGTCCAAACGCTGTCTTTGAAGAATAGGGATGAGAAAATCGAGCAGTCGCGTAAGATGGCTTTGGCGATCACGGAAGGGAATGATTATAGCCACTTTGTGACGCGCCTGAAAATAAAATTTGAATGTTTTGCACATGCACATATACTGGATATGCATATACATACATATACGCATATACATGTATAATAGGTATATATAACGCATATGTATGCTTACACATACATTTAGACACGTATATGTGCATATGTGTATCATATATATATATATATATATATATGTATATATATATATATATATGTACATATATATGTCTATGTACATATTATGTAACAAAACGTTGCCCGAAGTCTTTTTTGAACTTAAGAAGAACGCGAGGAGAGGGGAACAAAGTAGGAAGAAATACAATGAGGCAAAAACTAATCTATCAAGGTGAAACATTGTGAAAATAGGAATGCGCATAGCAAGGGTATACTAAGCGAAAACGTTTAAGATCTGAAACAAATCAACCAAGATATAAAGCTGTATTCTCAGAAATTCAAAGGGTATTGAATACATGATATGACAAAAAAACCCGAAGCACATCTTAAGGCTCAAGTAATGTGTCGTTTCAATAACTTCCGATAAACCATTGAGTGGTTGATATTTTAGCTAACACACTTATGCACGGTAGTTTTTTCTTGCCATAAATGCAATAAAAACCAATTTCCCAGTCGCCAATTTTTGTACTGCTCCTAATTACCATCATATTATCGCAGAATGAGAAAGAACGGCAACCCAAAGCATACTACTGCTGTCTCTGAGGCCAATAAAAAACTTTCAAAAAGCTACAGAAAACTCTTGAGCGGATATTCCAAATGGCTGAAATCACAAAAGTAAGCGCAAGCACAGAAAAAGACCAAATTTTTCGCTGTTCTGTAAAACGTTCGCCGTCGACTCTTAGATGAAAGGGGGTTCTCTCGCGAGAGGGATTGGCTCAGACTGAAGACAGCGTGCATATGACGAGGCTGCAGGCCGAAACACGTGTTATTACACTGTATAAGTGCCCATAACAGACCAAATGTATGACTTTAGAACTAACTATCGGTTATATTGCGTGATTTAAGATCTTAGCAATTTCGCAGTAAGTCCAAATCAATCATTAGCGTAGGATAACAAGTGACACCTTGACCACCACTTTAATTCGAGCAGCTGGCGTGGCTAGCGAGGTGAGCAGGGCGCGTTGAAAACAATGAGTGGTTTTATTTCCACTGCAGCTCACGCCAGTACGAACTGCTCGCCGTCTGCGGCATGGCAAACCATGGTGTCGACAAGTCAACTAAACAACAAGGATTTTCGGTGAGACTTCCTCGATCAGATAACACTTGCTTGCATGTGAACTTGAACAGCAAGCGTTTCTGGTGAACCTTCCTTAATCAGATAGAGCCTTGGGGCCTCCCTCCGCATATAAGCGTAAGCAGACAACACAACGGAGGCAGTCACATAGTTGCAGCGTTCCTGTGCTCTAACTAGTCGTCCACTCCTTGATATATAGGCATCGAAATGACCGTGACTTAATCCATTTCCAATTAGGTCACCTTCAAATCCCTCTTACTCTTCACTTTGTATATTAGTCTCATAAGTAATTCACAGTAATCCCTAATCAAAGTTGCACTTCGTGCTATTGTATCCGACAGTACATCCACTCATCGTATTAGGCCATCAGCCAATCTCGGAGCAGCCGCACCCGCAGAACTCATTCTTGTTCAACATGTCTTACTTACGTAATCGCAGAAGGCTACTTCTTATGATGCTTCATGACTATTCCTTAGCACTTACGCAATGCTAACTCTAATACTTTAGGTATTCATGATGTATTATCCATCCTACTTATAGTAACGTTAATCTTATCGTTAATTATTGCAGTTATGTTACTTTGTTGCGTATGAAGGTTTGATTACCCAAGTTTGAGATTTTCACTGTGAGCACGGGAGTGAGGAGACCCGTGGGGTCAAAGAAGAACAGTGGTCAACAAGTTCAAACGAGCGGACCCAACTTCAATATCAATTCGTGAAGGCGCACTCAAGCTCCATTTGTTCTCCGAGAACCCAACGCCGAGGGTTACCTGGCTTCAATAGCCTACACATTCAGTGTGGTATCACAGACTGTCATTTCAACTGACTTATCAATTCTAATTCACAGGCTCTCAAACACTAATACGGGTAACTGCCATCATTTCAGAGATTTTCAGGCAGAGGGGACCTCAATCTAAATCAGAGGCTCGTCCACAGACAATCACCACACATCACATTCAAATTTCAATTTTTCTAAATTTCAACTAGACATTGCCTGTTTTCGAACTACCCCGTGGCAAAGGGTCAAAACACGCAGTCTTGAAATGCACTGTCCCACAATTTCACGGAGGTGCAACGTGCCCAGCCAACAAAAAAGACTGGACGCAGAACACCACACGGGACACTTACGTCTACACGAAAGCCCTATGAGATTGTCGATGAGGCGGTCAAATGTCAGACTGTAGTAGTCATTGACCCCATAGTAATGCACGCACATCAAAAGTCATGTGTACTGTTTACTGCTGTGCAATTGCAACACTGCGTAACCTTGAACGTCAATTTTCGCAATCTATTTTGAACCCAACAATGTCGAGTGTTATGTAAAACCTTCAAACTCGAGCTAGACTTGAATTCAAAAACTTGAATCCTAAACTTTGCTAAGTGAAATTAACCCTTTCAGTAGCACACTGATTTTTCGCCTAGCACGCGACACGACCGACCGGCTGACAAGGCTTGCCGAATGACAACATTGCATGGTTTTGTTCTCTGTAAGGCGACAATCAAAAACCTATCTCGTTCTCTGAACAGGATTTTTCGTGAAAGTGTTAGTAATCATTCGAAAGCTCAAATCTATGGCTAGCGCGGAACGTGGCCGTTTTTTGAGAAGACTTTTAAAAAGTCGAAAGACCGACTTTCTTGAAACCTCGGCATGTTAATAATATAAACCTTTGAAAATGATAAGAAAAGCTTAGAAAACTAATCTTTATTTAGAGCTTCACCTTCTTCTTCTGTAACAACGTCAAAAGAAGGCTATGTGCGGCCCCAGCCAGAGATTTAATATTTCGAATGATTACTAACACTCTTATGAAAAGTTGTTGGCCAGCGAAAGGGATCAGTTCTTCATTCCGTGCCTTCTAATGGAAAATTACCAAATATTATATGAGAATCCTCTAGTTGTAATACCTTCCCATGCCATACAATACTCAATAGCCAACATAATGACTAAAGTAGGAAAACAATGAGCAGTTCATCAAAACGAAGCTGTATACTGCATGTGATGTCGGTTGAACGATAAACTCACATGAACACTGTACGTTGATCTACTGTCGGACCGAATGGACGCGATTTTTTTCAATTGGAAAAGTTTTTATTCGCTTAAAGAAACTCGCAGGTTTCTTTTGATGCTTTAATAGCTCACAAATTTCTCTAATCGTCATATGCTTTTGGGTGCCCATATAACTCTTATGGGCGATTAAAACTCTGGGGGCCAAATGTTACCTTCTTTCATTTTCTGCACCGCTCTGAAACAGATTCTTCCAAAGCCAAGTCTAGTACGAACGAAACACAAAGGCCAGTTGAGCGAACTATACGAAGCTAAGGTGAAAAAGTAATTTTTCTCTCGGCTGTTACAACGCACTAAGAAAACCTTTTCAAAAACCAAAACACCCTTGAATTCGCCTGTTCAGGCTATCGAAAGACTACTAAAAATACAAAAGAAAAGTCCTATCCAGTGAAAAAAAAACTCCAAATGATTATGTACCGAAATCTATACTCACCTCCTCCAAGTAATTGAAAATTTCATAAATCTTTGCACTTCTAAATTTGTACTTTAGAATAAAACTAAATATATGAATGAAAATACTTTGCAATCAGTCGGTTTCCATTCCCCACCAAGTTTCACCTCAGGGTGGGCAGCCATAACATCGGCTTCCTGAAGACTTTTCGATCAACAGTACAGCTTGTGGTAGTGATCCTCGAAAATCAGAAATTGAATTCGTCTCTGGACAAAGTCCACTTGTCAAACTGAAATTCGGTCAAACTTTAGAGATTTAAACAACGTGATTAATTCGAAAAAAAGCGCATCCAATAAAAGGAAAGTAGATGGTGATGCAAATTAAGCAAGAATTAATCAAATACCTAAACTACGTAGTAGTTAAGCTTCGATTCTCCACTGTGTTTGACGTCAACATTTTCTTCTGGAACTACTCAAAAACGTTAATGTTTGCCGTGCAATCTCAAGCTCCCTGGGATCTGTCACATCGAAAACGTGTGTCGATCTGAAGAATTATCAAAATAAAAATAAAAATCTCTTCTCAGCTGTCTGCCTCTTCATTCTAAATTGATCCAGTAATATGCTCTAGTTTTTCTTAAACTACAGAATAAATGGCATGTGACAGACTTATCGCAAATTTCTGTTGTACCAAGATGATAGGTGATAGGCAAGGCGCTGGTTCGATCGCCCCTCTCCAGATACTCTCCCGCCATCAACTACGAATATCTATACTTAATTACCTCCAGAATTACAAGGGAAATCGTCTCAGCTAAACGATTTAATACCGACATTCACAAAGAAGACTGTCAGATATCCACTAAAGCGGCTCGGTCACTACTACCCATCTTATGGACTTTTGACATATTCTGTGTTTCTTGATTCTCCTCAGACTTTTATTTTTCGCGAGATTCCAGGACTTAGTCTGAAAATAGGGCATGTTCTCAAAAATCAGACATAAATTCTATTTTCAAGGTCTTCCGCATGTGTGCTGGGCAAATTGAAAAGTAGCGTACAATGGACACGTATCAAACGATAGAGTATAGGGAGCGTGCCCCAATAGGTGTGGGTTGCAAATACTCCTACATAAGGAAGCAAATCAGTGACATAGCAAGGCGCTTGTTTGATGCGCTCCCCCACAGGTCCCTGGCACTCATTCAGCGAACTTTTTAAGAATTGCGCCTTCGCTAGGCTCGCATACGTCCAAGAGCCCAATGGAGAATCGTCTCGATGAAGCATTCGATGATATTCATTGAAGAATCGAGATCCTCAAGCACGCAATCGAAGCGTACGTGTGATCTTCGAAAAGCCTCTTGTGGACACACGAACTGCGAGGAACCGCTCACAATGAAGAACGCAAGAAAAGTGCTGGCCTCGATTCGTAACAATGATTTGTGTGATGATGCGTAATAGTCAAGTAAAACGTTTCGTCTAGTACGCTAGCCCTGGCAGTACGCCTGAAACAATAGCTATCCGCAGCCACCATGCATATGCAGCATTTATTTGAGACCGAATAACTGCTGCCTTTCTTATCTCGGTATGCTCCGGACTACCATAGATCCACTACCGCAGCTAATCACTATGTATTTGTCTCGTTGCACAGTGAGTCACAATACTACCTACTGCAGCTCGTGCCTCCTCTACGACACGCGGGCCGATACTTTTCGCAAAACAAATAAGCCAACTTTCTTGTTTCCCACAGAGGCCGTGTGTTCACGTAACAAAGGCTTCCAGCCGCACTTTCTGTTCTAGCAATCATATGACTATCCCGTAGATTCTCGCCTAGTTGTTGTGCTGAATAGCAATCACAGGTCTTACGGAAAAACTAAAGATCTGGGCAAAAAGCTTACGCCACTACAATCTTGCCCATTTCCCCTACAGACACTATTTGAGCCCGGCTGCGACTTCCACTTGCCTGGCCCTAGAGCATCACTGGTCATTAGCTCACTATAGTCCATGTCGTTGTATATTGCCTCTATGTATAGTCCACGCTTTATACCTTTGTGTACCCCTCATTCATCTCGAATCTGGGTTTGTGTCATCTTACGTTAAGTTACTCTATATGCATCATCATGTTCCTTGACATCGCATTACATTGTATTGTTACTTCTCCAACTGCATTGGTTGTAATGTTCTTTGTTCTATGTTTTTTGTGTACGTTGATAATATTTATTTGTTGTCCCCGATCACGCTTTCGCCATCAATAATATGGAGGACTCGCTGGCAGGATATTCATACAATCGAATGACCAAACGCACACACATACTTTTCTCTCAGCTGACACCACAGCTCTGACTACTCTAGTAAAACTCCTATAAAACTAAATCCTGTCTAAAGCGTTTTACTGTACCCTTTCGCCTTAAGCGGAAGTTTGAAGCGTGGTACAGAGTAGTGGCCTTTCTAGTTTAGCGAGCACGCGCCTCTGGATACAATGGACGCGAGTTAATTCGAACTCCCGGACTGGGGCCTAAAGTTTTTGTATGCACTCATATTCCGGATATACAATCATAATATTGAATACTGCTACTACGCTGTAAATCTTAGAATATTCGTAGATTATCAATATGATCTACTCGACTTTGAGACAAGTTTTGATAATGACTGCACTCGCGCTCCCGACATTCCTATTCATTTCAGCAGCGTGGTAATCCTCCTTGTTGAGTAGTTCTGGATATTGTGGATGACTGAACTGATGATTTATCCCAAATTCCAGCAACAGATATACTGGCTCTCATATTTCTTGTCGCATTCCGATATTTTTTTTATTTCAATTATATCAGACTAAAGAAAGTTTTATTTAGCCGCCGCATATTCCCATCCTCCCGGATGGTTTACCGCCTCATTGTTGCTTGTAGTGCTTCCTGGTTGTCGGACTAGGAAATACTGGTAGGATTTTCAACCCCCCCCCTCCCGCTACTCTTCCCAGGTACGCATCTAAGCTGGGAAAGAATCCCACTTTTTCCACTCGGAAAGTCCAGTTTAATAGTAAACCGTATCAAAATTTACGCCGTCTTGATGGTTATTATCGCGAGTTGGTAAACTTCCCACTGATCCAGGGCCTCGTCGACTCTATGATTGTGGCCGGGAGGCCTGAGTGATTGGTTGTGCAGCTTTGCTTTAGTCGGTATGGCCTTTTTTTTGACCTTGCGGGCTCCAGGAACAACCTGAACTAAATCGTTGGGCGTTTTCCCTCTCCGAACGAATAGGGGCTAGAAGATCAAAGAATATATAAGAGGCCACTCTTGAGCTGGTTTTGAGACATATGTTGGATGTCTTTCTCCCCAGACAAGCATGCGTCACGGTGCGAAAGGGGATTGATATATTCCGATGGAACGCTATCAAAGGAAGAACATATAAGGTAGCTGGCGGCATGTGGGTCCAGACCAGCTTCTCCATAAAGTGTGTGAGGTCGGCCTTTGTGAAGTTAGTTGGTCGATCTGTGTTCCAGGAAATCCATAGATAAACTTGAGGTAGATTATGTCACCTATCCTTTTCAGCGACACCCGGTGTAGCTCGCGAGAACTGCGTCGTCGGTGATTGAGATCGCCTAGATGCGCAACGATGGACTGTCTGCTTCCACCTTTTCTGCATCTCCAAACCCCCAGCGTAATGAAAACACATTGTCCTGTCTCACTCCTACCTAGCCACTCGAGCCCCACCCCGGAGAGAGGTTCATTTGGTTTGATCGTCTACCACGCCGCTCTACTGTAGTTGTTTTGTGTTATCTTTTCGGCATTCTCTTCACTATGAACCCCATGGCTCGGGATCGAACCAGCTACCACGATACCCATTGAGAGGTACCTCCAAGCCGATGCGCCTAATACAACCCTGGGCTCGTACTCTCGCAAGTGACAACCATGATCACGTCCATATCCCCTTATAGCGTAACACCCGTAGCACCAAGCGAGTTTCACTGGGCAAATGCCATGATTTAATTATCACCATTTTCATACGTTATATGATAAGTGTACTATGGTTTGCCTGTAAGTTTCAGGTCTTTTAAACTCATTGTTATAAGTTGCAGATTGTGTGAATAAATGATGATAAATACATTCTACACGCCACCGGATATCGAAAATAAAGTTGACCGTAGACGCGATGCGCTTCAACGGCAACCGATGGACGAGAGCCGTTACGGACTGGATTCCTCGGGACGTCAAGCGCCTTTAAAGGAAGCACCGACCCGTTGGTCCGATTTCTTCACGAAAGCAATAGAAGAAAAATATGATGCTCATCGAATCCCTAGAGCGAGGAGGACCCACTGGGCTACTCCTGCACGCGGTAGGGGAAAAATGGAAGAGTTTACTGGTACCCGCTCAGTCATCGACCGATCAACGGGGACGACAGGTGATACAGGTGATATACATATGTAATGTGTTGCTATTAGATTATGGCGTGATATGATGTCTAGTGAGTCGGGCCCGGGTTAGAACGCACCGTTTCGAGGCGCTCTCAATGGGCAGGTGTGGTCAGTAACACCAAAAAACTTCTAGTGACGCGTCGTTGTAAGAGATCTACCAGTAACCTTCTTCGCGATAGACGGGATGCCGTGTGACAGAGAGGAGTGATAGCAGCTTTTGCCATTAAACCCTGGTCCAAAAAGAATGAAAATTTAATAAAAGGTTCTTTTCCGTTAGACGGCACGGGAGTAGAGAAAACGACCCCTTTCGTTCTACAAGGGACATTTTTATAGGTATGTTAGTAATTATTCGAAAGCTTAAATCTCTGGCTAGAGCCGTGGGCGGTGCTCCGTTTTACGAAAAAACCCGTCCTACAATGCTGTAACATACAAAATAAAAAATTGTTTCACCCTAATATGTGAAACTTGAAATTATTTCCTCTGCTGCATTGCAGTGAAACTATCTCTCCAGGAAATAAGCACAGCGTTGGAATCATTGAAATTTACGCTATCGAATGATTACTAAAACTCCTATAAAAATTCCTGTCTAGCGAAATGGATAGGTTTTTGATCCTCGCGGCGTCTATCGAAAAAGTACCCCATAAACCTATAGCTGAAAGAAATTATGGGGTAATCTGATAGCAATGCCGTCATCTCACATCTCTGACTGATCTCTTTCAAATCTATCTACTCATCAGACTGTAAGGAAAAGTCTCGACTCACCTCCTCGTTCCAGTATACTTCAATAATACCAGATATATAGTTTGAGAACAAAATAACTGAGACTACGAGATTTCTCGGAGAGAATATTCGCAGTATAAAATAACATTTCCGAAGCATGACGACGATCGATCGACCGACGAGAGCAGAGAAACTATTGAATCATTAGGAATAGAAAGTAGTGATAGCCAAATGGTCAGCAGGAAAGCCACTAAGGGGCTATTGAGCCATCAAAATACCGCCTGAAAATAGGAAGAAGCGGATATCCAAAGGTTCGTGAATAAACAAACAAACAAACAAACAAACAATCGAAACAAGAGTCTAAGCGCCCCTATTCCGTGAGCACTTAGAATTTCCTTGTTTACTTGTTTTACAAGATAGAAACAAACAAACAAATAAGCAAACAAACGAACGCGATCGAACTATTAAACCTATGCCACTTCATTCCATAAGCGCTCAAAATCCTCTTGTTTGATTGTTTACAAGATAGAAACAAACACAAATAAACAAACGTCATAGAAACAAAAGCCTATGCATCTTAATCCGTCAGTACCACGAATTTCTTTGTTTATTTTGTTTACAAAGTAAGAATAAACAGGCAAACAAACACGTCTAAAACAGTAAAGCCCAGGCCCCCTCACTCCGTCAGCGCTTGGAACAGCCTTGTTTACTTGTTTACCAGACAAAAACAAACAAACAAACACCACTCGAAACAAAAGCCCGCGCCCCGTCAGTCCGTCAGTGCTTGAAAGCCCATTGTTTACTTGTTTACAAAAAACAAAGAAACGAAGGAGTAAACAAACAAAAAACAAACCGGTAAGCACGAGAGAATAAGAATAATGATCTCAGGCGACCATTACAGAATGTTAGGCGTAGTGTGGTGTGTATTGGCCGTAGTACAGACGCCCCAACCACCGTGTATCGCCGGCCTGGTGCCTTTAGGTCTGTTCCTACGTGGGAACTGGCGGGGCTGCTTGTTTACTTGTTTGCGTCTTGTTTACGCGTTTGCTTGTGTTTGTTGTTTACTTGTATATTGCTTGTACAACTTTTTATCACTGGTCTACTGGGCAGATTTCGCCACCTTATGCGTTCGATTCGTTTCCTCATTTACAACTTGCATAGAGGTCTTCGAATATACCCAGTGATGTCAAGTGATGTGCAAAAGCTTTGCGTCAGGCGGGACTCGAGCCCGCATCCCACCCTTTCCTGGGGTGCGTGCTGTAAGCCGTTGCGCTACCGACGCCTCCCATCCCACCGCTCTTTCTACGCTTTGGATATCTTGTTTCTTGCTTCAAGTGCTGCTTGGGGATTTCCTCTTCACGACTCCCTATTTAGCCTGAGAGGTAGCCGGGCTAAGGCACTCCCTGAGACATTCGTTAATCTATTACAAAGGAGTATCGGGGTGGAGGATCGAACCGGGGCCTTGCTTATCACCTCGTTTTCTGGTGCTCCAACCACTATGCTAACCTCGCCCGCTTGGTGATTGTTGTTTTTTTCTAATACTAATTTTTGAGTTACGTCTACTTTGCTCTTCAACCCGTAACCCTTTGGCAACCACCATGTATAAACAGGCGGCGTTGCGCTGGTCGCTCACGCGGCAGACAAGCTTCCTGTATCTCGTATATAACGCATGTGACGCAGTGGTTAGAGGTGTTCCGCGTCGCACACATGGTCGATGGTTCGACCTCGCACTCATAGCTTCCTACGCCTTTCATCCCTTCGCGGTCGGCGAATTGGTATCAGACTTGTCTGGGAATACTGATACAGCGCTGACTTACTGCATCGGTAGGCCACCGCGAGTCATTGGTAGACCAGATGTGCATTCAACCACTTCAAACGAAGCTAAAGGAGATTGGTCAGCCCCGGGAAGCTTCATCTTATATTTTTTCTAATCCTTTCTACATTCCTTCTGATGCGTTATTTTGTACACACACGATATGGTTTCTTTTCCGTTATGCGGAAGCAAAAGGTTATTAGACCCCAATCGCTGGCCAGTAACTTTACACAAGAGTGTTAGTAATCAGTTGAAACCCCAAATCTCTGGCTAGAGCCGTGCCTGGCCGGTTTTTTTGGAAAGAGCATTTTATAACGCATACTTTATCATATCTGAGCGCATCTGACGCAGTGGTTAGAGGTGCCTCTGCGTCGCACACGAGGTCACTGGTTCGATCTCACGCTCATGGCTCACCAAGCCATCCATCCCTCCGGGGTCGGTAAATTGGTACCAGGCAGGTCTCAGACTTGTCTGGGAGGATAAGCAGCACTGACTCGGTTCAGCGGGAGGCCATCGCGAGTCATTGTAAAGGCCAGATGTGCATTCAGTCACCTCGAACGAAGTCAAAAATTGAAGTCGCATGCATGGCGCATCCCTCAGGGATTGGTCAACGCCGAGAGCTTTATCCTTTATCTAGCTTTTATTTATCATATTTATTACTGTATGTACACACCATGTCATGTCCTACTATGTTTAATTATAGTGTTTTGTATAGCATGTAATACTATGATCAAAATAAAGTTGTTTTACATCGGCTGCTCAATTCAATAATTGCTTTGCTCGAGACTCGAAAAGCACGTGAACGTGTAGAAAAAATATTGTACTACCAGAGAGTCAGACTTTTAATCTGAAGTTTTTTTTTTTCAAAGCGGACAAGCAGTTCCTATCAGGATAACAAACATCGCACTTTTATGTGAGAGAATTGATCGACCATCGGCCAGCCCCTCTTGGGGCCTCACCTCGCGCCCCGTGAATTAGCCAAAAAACACATCGCGTATGTGAACTCTTATTTTCCCTGCTACAGTGCGAAGAAGCGGTCATTCCAGGAAATAAGCACAGCGTTGGAATCCTTGAATCTTACGCTATCGAATGATTACAAATAGTTCTAAGAAAGAGCTCTGTCAGGCGTGATGTACAGGAAAAATGTCTTTTATCCCTACAGCGCTATCGAAAGATCTTTCCAAAAAGCATGACGTCATTGAGTTCTTCGAGACTTTTGCTATCGACAAAGTACTAGCAGTGTAAAGGAGTTTTGTTCCAGCGAAATAAGCGATATAATAAAAAATTACGCGTGATCGTGTGAAACATAATTTTATTTTGGCTTAGTTAGCATACGCTCCCGGAAAGAGTGAGATCTGGGTTTGAATCCCGGCTGACGCAAACGTTTTTGCACAACACTCTGCACTATTGGGTTATACTTTATTTTGGATTTTGCAGCGTTTTAAACGGCGGTTGCCAGGTACGGCTCTATCCAGAGTTTGAAGCTTACAAATGATTACTAACAGTGTATGAAAGCTTCATGCCCACCAAGAGGGATCTTTTTCTCCATTTGTTCTCGGATAAAGGAAGAGAACCCCATATAGATCTACTGTTTGTCGTATAGGTAAAGTATGTAGAGTTCTAGGAAAGTGTTATGAAGCATGCTGTTCGTGATCTGGAGGTGAAACGACGTATCGAAGCCGTCTATACGGGTGGAAATGTGGAATGGAGTGCTGATGGAAGCACCCTCTACTCGATGTGCTCGAATGTCGTAAAAGCGATCAATTTGGACGATGATTCCTTGAGGTATATTTCTTGATATTCAGTAGTAAATCTAAAAAGAAGCTCTGCGCATCGCACCAATCCATCAGAATGCGTGATGCATTGTACTCGCAGTACCCATGAGGTCATTCAAATGAATCTATGGCCTTTACAAGGGCTCGCGGTGGCATGCTTATGCATCAACTCAGTGGCTGCCATCCTTCTGGACAAATCTGGTGCGAATTAAGCGATCCCGCAGGTTTGGAGGGGTTTGTGAGCTATGTGTGCGGAATTGAACTATCAGGCAAATGTCCATCGCAGAGCACCTCTAACCCCTACGCCACGCTCGTCCTATTCAGTTATAGGAAGTGATGTTTGCTGATTTGCGTAATGAATGACTCGAAAGATCTTTCAGCTACGCAGAGTTGAACTCGCCTATCACCCTTTTCAGAGGTGCCTGCTAGCCCTAATTTCACAGTCTCCAAAAATATCTCCATAACTCCGTAGCTGTCATCTTAACCCTTTCAGGACCATGAACCCAACTCTCTGCGTGCCTAAGCACCGAGGTATTGCCTCCAACAATGGAGCGTGTTGCGTTGACCCAAGCGGCCATTGTTAGACGCAAGACTGGGTTTAATTAAACGTTCAGACTCTTTGTATTGGAAAAGCACAGCCTAAAAAAGTTCTGATGGTGTATTGGTTAGTGCGTGTTCTCAAAATTTGTGAAACACGATTTCAGCTCCCGCCCGAGGTTCAAGGTTTGCTTGTTCAACCAACATTCCTGGATATTTAATCGTGGCATCGTAGCAGTGCTATAAAAGCGATAAAATAAAAAGAATCCTTCTAAATTGCATTCTTTCAGCTATGTTATCGGTGACGCAGATGAATGCCTTCGCATCACTTGTATTTGCATGGACAATAATCGCTGCCGACTACTTGTTGCATATAATAACCATGTCGTAAGTTGACCTTTCAAGATACCAGAATCTTTACACAGTCCTTAAGAATGTTTTCTAACCTTTCTCGAGGTTTGTTACAT
This sequence comes from Parelaphostrongylus tenuis, assembly GCA_019055375.1. NCBI lineage: Eukaryota > Metazoa > Nematoda > Chromadorea > Rhabditida > Metastrongylidae > Parelaphostrongylus > Parelaphostrongylus tenuis. Next base: position 19,811 of record JAHQIW010005698.1, read on the forward strand.
TACATTCCGTTTTGGCTAATGAACCGTGAACGGAAGGTTAAGAACATTCTTTAACCCTTTTGGAACCGTAGACCCACCTCTCCTGCATCACTAACCTCCAGCGTAAAAGCGCATTGATCTATTATTGTATTACTTCAATTGTACTGTAATTGTTACTATCCTGTGGAGCGCATGTGACGCAGTGGTTAGAGGTGCCCTGCGTCGCACACGAGGTCACTGGTTCGATCTCGCGCTCATGGCTCACCAAGCCATCCATCCCTCCGGGGTCGGTAAATTGGTACCAGACAGGTCTCAGACTTGTCTGGGAGGATAAGCAGCACTGACTCGGTTCAGCGGGAGGCCACCGCGAGTCATTGTAAAGGCCAGATGTGCATTCAATCACGTCAAACCAAGTTAAATAATTGAAGTCGAATGCATGGCGCATCCCTCAGGGATTGATCAACGCCGAGAGCTTTATCCTTTATCCTTTTATACTGTGTTGTCTCATATATAGATATATTATGTTGTGATAATTAGGAAAATAGCAGCAAAAATACAATTGAAACAATGCAGTAGTACATTGAATACGTTCCCACCTGGAGTTAGAGATGCAGAAAAGGTGGAGCAGACAGTCCAGCGTTGCCACGCTAGGGGTTAGAGATGCGGAGGAGGTGGGTCCCACGAACATGAAGGACTTAAAGACTATATATTGGATGTTTTTTTTTTATCGAGGTTTTGAAAAACAGTCGGTTTGAAGACGTAGTCTCTATATATGGAAGCGAATGCTTGATACAGCTGTCGTGGTTTTAGCTCGGTGTTGTTGATTTCAGATCCGTGAATTTTCCGTGCTTAACGCGTCTCCTGCACTAGCCCGTACATGGAAGACAATGCACACGGCGCCAATTCTTTCTATGAGTCTTAGCGCCGATGGTTCATTGTTGGCCACCGGTTCAGCCGACCATAACGTTAAGGTAGTGATGTCCAGGATTCCGGTGGTTTTCTTTGGGTGTTATTTCTTGTTTTCAGATTTGGGATTTGGTCCAGCAGCAATGTACAAATACACTGAAAGGTGTTGGTGTGGTTTCAACTATTTCATTCATACACAACAATCGCTTATTGGTCGGATATCTGGGAGGAGAAGTGCGAATGTTCGACCTTCTGAAAGGCGCTATCCAGAAACTGCTACGAGAGTGGAAGGTGCACACTAGGTTAGTTTTTGGAGCTAATTTCAGGACCTACGGGAGGGTTTCGACTATGCTCCTCAGACCAAAGATCTCACACATAGAAGCTCTTCTAGTAACCATTCGAGGAAACCCCTATCAATTAATTGCTATAGGCGAGGAAGTCGTTTTCGTGATCCACAAGTGCCCGCGACGTTCAATATACATGAACTGAAATTAGAGTTGGTTTTGAAAAAAGTTGAATAATCAGGAGAAACCCAGCCTTAGTACTATGTATACTGAGTGATTCTGTCTGGATAAGACGTCGCGATAAGGACCAAGAAGTTCTGTTGCGAAAACCTTGGATACTAAGCTAAAATTAACAGGCCCAAAACACATCGTGGGACCCTGTTTTTTTCTCCTTACCCTTACTATCTCGGCATAGCATTGTCGGACTGTAGAAATTCCTAGTTAATTTTGGTAGGATGTTGATTGTTGAATGAAATTTCATGCCCAAGAACTTCCATTTTTACTAAAGAATCGTGAGCGATCTCTAGCGTCATTGAGCTTTCTCCATATCTTGAGTTTGTTCATATCCTTCACGATAATTTACATCCTTAGATGAAGGAGCTTTTGGAAGCAGAATGAGTAAAAGACCGTGCTAACGACGGTACACGACGAGTTGCAGTCGATTTTTTTTTAGTTTGAAATCCACACAATAAGATGTTGGTGCCTCTGACAAAAGAATGGAACCTGATCACCTGCACACTTTCGTAGATAATTTGTGTCCTTCAATTGACAAGGAAA
>JAHQIW010005701.1:0-11550 GCA_019055375.1 Parelaphostrongylus tenuis
GCGCCTCAACCTTCCCTTGTGTTTGCACCTTCCTCTGTGCACTTGATAATACCAAGAACTTGGAAGTTTTCGTCAGAGCCCGGTTTTTTTTTGAATATCACTCTGAGCTCGTGTCACATAGAGTGTGCACCTTATGGAAACTGCACGTGAACAATATGACAGAATAATATAGCCCTACAAATCATTAAGGTGCCATACTTTTGGATCCTCCACAATTATTCAGTCCTTGACACTTAACTTGAAAATCTGGTCCAAATTCAGATAACACGGAAAAGCGCCATAGTGCGCGCTGTCCACAGACCGACGTTTAGGAGTGCTCCATATTCCAGTGTTCACTGAACAGATGTAGTACATTGACTGGTGTGTTGTAATGCACATAGTACAGGCCTATAGGTCTAGTTCCATTGCCTAAAATCCAAGCCAATTTTCTTTCGGGGTCGATAACTTGGTATACTTGGTTAGAAGGAGACAATACAACTATGTTCTTCTTAACTGTGAGTGGACAAATGAAAAGCCGACCTCATTCGCTGGTGAGGGAATTTTCCTGTGAGTAATAGTATCCATTCGAAAGCTGAAACACAAGGCTATGGTCCCACTTCGCCAAATTTTCAAAACACCCCCTTATAACGCTGTGATTTCCACACAAACCTATGTCGCAGACACGCATATTTTTCAAGAACATAGCTTTTCTTGCGAACGTTAGCACCCATTCGATAGCGTAATCGAATTTTATTCCAATACTGTTCTTACACCTTGAGAAGACTGTTTCTCTAAAATGCAGCAGGTAAAATAACTTGAATTCTCATTTACGATCAAAGGCCCACTTTGGCCAAATTATGTGCATGCGCATGGCAGGCTGAGGCAGCCATGTTCTATGCTGCAATGATTCTCGAGCATATGAACGTGCAGAGAAGTATCGCTTCAGTAGTTCACGTTGTCGCCTCGTGCACACGCACGTGAATTGGCCCGATTGGTCCCTTGATCGCAGATGGGAATTCAATTTATTTTGCTTGTTACGTTTTTTCCCCTCTGCGTCAATCTTGCATGAGTAATAAGCGCACTTATTCCTACGACGACTCCATCTTGATGCAAGTATCGGTTAATACTTCATCAAAACGTATGCAAGAGAATGTGCAATCGAATGGAACTAGAACTATGCAGCCTTAATTACTTTTGGTCGATAAATTTAGTGTTTATTGCTTTGGTGACAGAACTTATGAAGCGACCTAATAGATATCCGAACCACACGGAAGAGTATCACTTAATAGATACTTCGCCATAAAAGAAAAGTGTTCCAGTGCAAATGTGAGTCGTATGTGTCGCATACGATACGTTTTTCTACATTTTATGTGATGACCTTCTTGATCCTGTTGTTGAACAGTTTGCTTTGAAGCAGTCGAAATAAAATTTTGTTTCACATCTAAGAATTTCTAGTCCTCATAAAGTTTTTTCTATGAACAATAAAGTTCTTCCTACAAACAATCAATAACTGTTTGACAGTGCAAATTGCAGCAAATTTAAAGGGGCAGCTCATTTTTTAAAAGGACTCCTTAGTTAGCTGTGATAGTCAAAAGGTTGGCTTTCGCACTACAAAGGGTGGGATATCGCGACATTGGCCCCAGGTAGCGGCATATCTACTAATTGCGAAACATAATCTTTTCTTGATTATATCAGTATGATAAAAAAGTTCCCACAGACAAAGTTACCATTGAAATCGTCGAGATTTGAGATATCAAGAAATTGTTAAAAGTCTAATGGAAAAGCTTTGCTCAGCGGGAAATGCTTGAGTGTGAAAGAAATTTCAATTCTCACTCTAGCAGCGCATTAATGACGCCATTTCAATAATGATACTATCGAAATTGTTGAGATTTCAACTATCTAGAGACTAACGTAATTCTTAAAAAAATCAGACCACTCCTTTTTCTCAAAAGTCAAAACAGGATGCGGACATCTTAAACAATTCAAATTTGAGAAACTTGATCTTCTTTTGACTGTTACAGCTTTTTGAAGAGTCCTTTCCAAAAACCAAGTCCACCGTTGAAATTGTGAGATTCGCCCTATTTAGTGACTGTTAATTGCTTATGATATAAGGACTCTATCCGGCATGAAATGCTTGAGTGTGAACTAAAATTTTTTTCGACTATTACACCAAGGAAGAAGGTCATGTAAGGAAAAAAAATTTTAGCTGCCAAATGACAACCAAAACGCTCTCCAGAAGTGAAAAATACTAGAATAATTACTAGCAGTCAGGAGGTAGAGCTCTGTCTGGCGAAAAATTTCTGTGTGAAACACAAGAGATTCCATAACAGCAGCAAGAAAAGGCTTTTGTGAAAACCGCGGCACGTGCGGCTGCAATCAGAAATCTTACCTTTCAATTGATTACTAATACTTCTGCAAAAGGTTCCTGTCCAGCGAATAGGATCGGTTTTTCATTCGTCATCGTCTAACAGAAAAGTACCGTTTTCTCTTTCTATTACGCTGATAAGCAAAACAAATTTCGCCTTCTTTCTCATTTTGTTCACTCCTTCATTCTTTCGCGATGATGTTGTGACATTTCATCTCAGACAACGTTAGTTATTCAACTCTTCGAGTCATTTTTTCTTCGTCCTAAAAAAACCTTGTATAAGGCCTCTATTGGGAAAAGCACGTTTAATTAAGCGATATTTGAAGCATAATCCGATATTCCAGCACTTTGGGTATTCCTGCACATCTTACGGAAGCTGCCATATTCTGTACACAGCTTTAAGTGTTGTTGCGGTGCCCTGTGGAATGGGCTTTCGCCTGAGATAGCTGTTTATTTTCTTATGTTCTCAAAACATAGTTGAAGTGCTTGAGTGTGAGACACTTTCAACTTGTCTCTAGCTTCATATCTGTAGCTCAACAATTTGCACTATTGACTCATGCTTTACTCGCAGTCGTTCTACCCTATAAACGCATCAGTCTATCAGCAAGCAACCGTCATTGGTTTGGCCTGGCAGTCCATGTAGGCACAGAATTGTTGCATCTTAGAAAGAGTGGAGACAAAGCAGACGTCCGTAATGCAATTCGTTGAACACGTGAACACGGTAAGGGTGAATCGCTGGTTCGAGTCCCGCCTGACATCAGAGCTTTGCACATCACTCAACATTAATCCGTTTATTTGTAGCATCATAGCGCAACTAAAAATGTGATTGAATAGAAAGAACTTTTGTACAAATACTGCTAATACTGCGACTGCAATTTATTTTCTTAAACCACTGAAGTTTTTCTCGGGCACTTTGAAAATGTTTCACGTATGTGGGTTACTGTACCGGTGTCTCATTTCTGACTTCCGGAAATTTGGCACATAGGGAATCTTGTGGGAAAGCAGAAGACAGGAAAAGGAGCAGCAAGAGTCGATGGAGGCTCATGTATCACAGACGGAAGACGGTGTGTAATTACTTGATTCTTTTTATGTAATTAGCAAATCACGTAGTTTCGTAAATATGCTCATCCTCAATCTACTTAGGTGCGCGAGATATCTTGAAGTACTTCGACTAGAATGAGCAGCATGTTCCTTGTTGTACAAGCTAATGACAGTGACACGCTGCTTGTTCGCCGAAGTATAGGTAAAGTCACTAATGTATTTCAATTTTGTAATATGTTGAGGCTTGAAAAAAGACATGAAAGATAAAGGTGCCATGGAACTTTCAGATTAAAGTAGGAAAGCACAACATAAAGATCTGTTGAGAGCGCAAACAGTAACGTCAACTTTCAAATCATGGCTACATGTGTTCAAGCTGGCGTATTGCATTGTTGCTGTATCTGTGCTGCCAATGCCCTTCGTATTTCAACAGCTTGCGCTTCTCTTTTCTTCACAAAACTTGCTAGTCAAGTATTTTTCTACATTATCTCCTACTTTTCAGTGCTATTTTAGTAGATTGTCGAGTACGTAATTGTTTTTCAAGTGCTCTCCAACAAGGATCTATAATGCTGTCTCTGTTGAGAGTGATGTTCTCCAGTTTGGCGCTTTCTTAAATGTTTATTTTAGTATGTAATACTGTTACCACTGATGATTATTGATGTATATGCTCTATTAACGGAGCACACATTCATTTTCTCTCAAGGACCTCATTTATTTCTGCACAGTCAGTTTGATTTCTTCTTTTCCTTTAACGATAAATTGTTCAATTTTCCAAGTTGTAGGTTGTAGGAAAGCTTGGTAATGCGATAATATACAATTCTATAATATGATAACGTAATTTTTTTTCAAAAGCACAGATATGATTTCTTATTACTGAAGGCACCAGGTTAATCCGGTCACCGTTTTGCTGAATTATGCGTGCTTGCATTTTTGATCTCGTCCATCTTTTCGTTCAAAGTTGCTATAGATATAGTAGATAAAGATAAGGCTTATGCTAGCGTGTGGTTTTCACTTCTTGCTCCAATGCACTTTCTACTACTGAAAGCTCCTCTCTGTGAACGGTATAAATCATAACAGCTCTCTAGGGAAGCCAAGTGATATGCAGAACTTACTATCTAAGTGATTGCTGAACGCGCGTTTCACCCATGCTGATGTTCTTGACTCCTGCCTGTGGTTGGAAGTTTTGTTTGCCAATCAGTATCGCTGCATATGTAATTATAACATCATAGCACTATTTGCCCTTTCGTGGCCGTGCAGTCAAGGCCTCAGCAATTGCATTTGATGCAGCCTCTAAAAGTTAAAGATGCAGAGAAGGTAATGCTAACGTCCAGAGTTGCCAGTGAGGGATGCAGAGGCCTTGAAAACACGGTCCCGAGATTGTTCAGAAAATTCTTTAAGATTGTATTAGCTGTATCATAGGAGACATTGGTCCGCGTATAGTAGCAGATTATATAGAATTGGAAACACTTACTTAACGAATACAACTCTCTCGATAGTTTGCTTTTTCTAAATACCTAATCAAACGAAACAAATGTGCCATGGATTCGTGGCTTATCGTGTCACAAATGCATGGCACGACCTTTTTGCCATATATTCTAAGCGAATCTCTAGCGTTATTCTCGTACAAGTGTCAGCGATTGTGATTACTATTCAATTGATAAGTGATTGTTCTGTCACTTGACATTTTTCGCTTAGTTTCATCGAAGATCCAGATTACCCGTTACCAGCTCATTTTCCATGCTATTCTACGAAGTATTTGTGATAATATTGGTGAGTTGAAAAGCTTTCGGAAGCGGTTAGTCCTTTTTTTTTTCTCTACAGCTTCAATAGTGGCATAATTTCTCCGCCATAATCTGGGCTCGCTATGAAATTAGTAGCAATTTGTTTGAGCTAACAAGAACATATATGCTAATAGATTTTCTCTGGGCTACTGTTTTTGTGGATCCTAGATGCTTTGCCCACATTGTGGGAAGGCGAATGGAGCGCCAACATCGTTTCTTGGCGCCAAGCTGAATTTTTATCTGGAATTTCTCCAATATTTGTTGTAGCACTCGTCTCAGTTGTTCCACATAGATGTCGAGATCTCTTTGTTTCATATTTTTCTTCTCGTTTTATTTTACCAAGTACTAACAGAGGTTATCAATACCTTATATATCGATAAGATTTCAATGAAGAATGCATTCGGCATTGCACAGTAAAACAAGGAAGTAACCATAGAATTGAATCAAGTATCGTAAGAATGATTTCATGCATGTTTACTGAAAGCCAAGGATAACTGAAGTCAGCATTTTTATCCGCTAAAACGATTCTGTTACGTATCAGCCAACCACTGAATTATGAAGGACTTCCCACATAAATGTGAAGCATCAAACCAGTGCCTATTTATACTGTAAACATCTCTAACCATCACAAACTGGACACTCTCTTCGAAATCGCGAAGTACTGGAAGCTTTAGGGAGTTCTTTGAGTTGCGAATAGAGATTCGGAACTTAGAAGAGCTTGCTTTTTTGGCTTTTTTAGAATTTTATGCCGTCTTGAGATGTTCAGATTTAGCCAGACTTTCCGCCTGAAATTTCATTATATCTGATAGTAAGGCGCGTGTGGCATATTGAGAAAAGGCTTCTTACGGCATACACATAATTGATGGTTCAATCCCGTGCCCCAGGCTCATCTTGCCATACATCTTTTCGGACTTGATGATTTGGTAGCAAACCTGTTGCGGGCTAACCACTAACTTGAAAAGGTTCTTTCTGATTAGGAGCGAGCGAATAAAAAATAGATGTCATTTGTTGTGGAAGGACTTTTCATAGGACTGTTAGTAACCATTTGAAAACTCGGATTTAATTCTACAGCCTCACTTCGTCAATCTTTCAAAGCATATCCTCTAACGCTGTCACATTCGGAATATAATCATAGTTCATAGGACCACGTAATTTTTTCTTTTATCTCGCTTATATTACGCTGGACGGAGCTCCTTACTCAGAATGCTAGTATTCGGACTACAGCACAAGTTCCAAAAGCTCAAAAATTTGTTTCCTTTTCGGAAAGCTCTTTTGATCTTTTACTCTCATCTGGTCATTTGATTTGTGTTATGAATTTCGTCCGACAGAGCTCTTTCTTAAGACTGTTAGTACATCTATAGCGTAGGGTTTTCTGATTCTAGCAACGCATTTATTTTCTGGAATTGCGGTTTAGTAGCGAAGGTAAGATCGCGTTTTAAATTTTTGGTAACGCTGTTTACAGACTATTCGACAAGGCGAGGGCCTAGCCAAGGGCGGGCGAGGCTGGTTTATCGATATTTTGTTATTTAATCGGGAAATTCTTCTACGTTTTAGAAGGAACTCCGAATAAAGCAATTGACTTAGATACCATGAGAAATTTTTTACCCCTCGATATGCTCTTCGACTTCCAGCGAGTTGTACGCGCGATAAGAATGAAATCAAAATGCAAGTGTGAAACTTGATTTTAATTTGTAACTGCAGCGTAATATGGAGGTGTTTTGACAAAACGGCACAGTGGTGCTCTAGTCTTAAGTCTCAGCTTTCCAACGGTTATTAACACCCCCCTGAAAAGCTCCTCTCCAGCGAATTAGATAAGTTTTTTATTTGCTCCATCCTCATCAGAAAAAAAAGCACTTGATACATTGATGGGACACTTTCGAGTCATCGTGTAGACTATCTATGTTTTCAGCGACTTCAAACGATGCCTGATGAATTCTAATTCGTAGCCTATTTATTAGAGATTCATCAGCAGCGGACTTTATTCTTTATCCTTCTGTAGCGGTGATTGTTGCAGCTTGCCAATTATCTGCAAGGCGCTGCCGTGCCACACACAGTTGCACTGCGTGCTCTACTGCACTCATCACTTGGATATCCTGAGTTGATAGTGTCGTATCCGATGCAAAGAATTTATGCTTTGCTTAGTAAGTGATTGACGACTGTTGAAGCCAGTCGGTCAATATTATATCATTTCTCAGAACTCAAGCAGTAAAAGTTTCCTTTAGGTGTGCGGATTGGGGACTGCTTGAATACGTGGCGTTTCTTTCCGAACGTTTCATGGTGATATGCTTGTTGAGATCCTTGGTTTAATAGGCAACTATTTCTCTGTTTTGAAGAAAATTCTCCAGACAAAGCGTATAACTGTGCTACAAAAAGACTTTGTTTTCCATTTTGCCATAATTACAGATAAATCAACCATCATAATGATCACCTTGATGGAATCAGGTGCCCCGAATGTCCTAGTTGCTTCCAACAGTAATTTGAAGGCATTCGTACACTACGAGATCATCCCTACACGTACATTTGCTTCAAACTCAATACCTCATCGCTTTAGCCCACCTGTATGCCTCAGCACGCGAGAATCAGTCAAGGACAACTTGCTTGCGAATGTGAATTCACTCAGATCTTTTCTGCTGCACTGCAGAATAACGGTATTTTCAAAAAATAAGCAGAGCAGTGGAATCGTTGAATTTTACGCTATCGAATAAATACTGGTAGTCTGAAAAAGGGCCTTATCATCCGAGCAGTATGTGCATATAACAAACTCTACTTTGGATTCTACACCGTTACAAAAGGTCTTTTGAAAAACAAGCCACGTACGGCTCTAGTCACAAATTTCAGATTTTAAATTATTACTAACACTCCTATGGATACTTCCTGTCCAATAAAAGAGGTCGCTTTTTTTCTGTTTCCTCACATTTGAAAAGATTCAATAACTTAAACCCTCCAGGGACCATGAATGCATGACCTCCGCTTCTTTAACTGACAAGTCTGAACGATCTGCTCTATCTCTCATGCATCTTCGAGTGACATCTTTGATCGGTCTGCCCCACCTCCTCTCATTCTCTGGCCCCAGCTAGCCATTGTCACACCCATCATCGTGCCATTGTTGGACACAATAGCTTGCCATTGCTGGGTGTATTCTTCATGTTATAAAAATGACATTTCGTATCAAACAGTTTTACTTGTTCAACTCTTTATGTCGTTTTTATGGATTATAAAGGAAGCTTAAGAAAAATACCTTACGTGAAAAAAATCCAGTGGTTCATGTTTTAGCAATGTTTGAAGCCGATTGTGATAATTCAACACTTCAGATTAAAGATGTTTGATTTTATTCTATTTTGTACGTCAACAATGGAAATTGAATTTGCATCTTTTCCAGAGCAATAATATCATGTTATAAAGATCATTCAACAGTATGAAGTTGTGCAGAAAATTTCGACCTCGAACAGGAGTCGAAACCACGTCTCATTCAATCGCGAGTGTTAGTGATACCACTACACTACCGAGGGCATCACTTTGATAGCACTCTTTTCTAACCAAAAGTAAAAATTGTAAAAATTATGAATACGGACAAATTTTTGTTCTAAATAGCTATCAGCTCAGTTGGGATTTACGCAGGTCTACCAGACCAAACTAGCTAACTCTTCAAGGACAATATAGTCATTTTGTTTCTCACCGCTGGGAGTCAGGTCTCACTCAAGGTGTAGTGGAGACATCACGTCTCGTAGGAAGGCAGGCAGACAACCAGACATGCTTTCGCAGTTATGGCGGCGTTGCGTCTCCAGGAAAGCGGCAGGAGCCGCTGCCTGCCTATTTAACTGGTCCTCAGTAGGCTAAGAGCTAGTTGTTGACAGCTGCACTAGCATATATCAGTGAAATGGTGCTAGGAAAGCGGTTTTTTAGTGGTTTTGTGGTGACACGTACGCCCTTTTGGTATGAGTAAAGCGGATCCAAGTCCCGTCTGAGGTTGAAGTTTCACGCGCCTTCCGTATCCTCGGATGGATATTACGTTGATGCTTTAGCACATTAGAAGTACTCGAGCTTAGGACACCTTAGGATTGTGCATACATTGATTTCTGTTGTAAAAAAGGGTTAAAGGCTAACCATTTGTGCAATACTCAGCTTTACGAGTTGCAAATCGTTCGTTTCATCTTCGATAATTTTTTTTCAGATCTCAGGCTTAGACCAGTCCAGATTTGACATTGCATAGCTACAATTATAATTTTTTTCTGACCACAGTCTAGTAATGCCTTCTAGTATCTCAAACGCTACTTAGGTGTCTCATGTTCAGGGCCTGTGAAGTTGGCACAAAGATCAGATCCTAGGGGAAATAAAAAAGACAAGAAAAAGCCCCAGTAGGAAACGATTGAGACTGATGTAGTAGGGAGAGAAGAAGGTATGTGACTACGTGCTTCTTCTATGTAATTCATGAAGAGACATAATTCCGGAAATACTTTTAATTTCAGTTAGCTTAGGCGAGCCGATGCCATAGAATCAATTGCCAAAGACAAAGTGAAGAGCCTGTTCGGACAGCCTAGTGAAGCACTCTCTGTACTTCTGAATGAAGGTGTGATCCATAATATATTTTAGTTTTTTGGCATATATGCTGTACAAGAGAATTATTTTATAGGTTCAAAAAATGAGAATCGGTCGTGAAGTTAAACACACAGTCGAAATTAGGTAGAAATGCCCTGTTGATCATGTTTATAGTGAAAGTGAGTGGAGCTTAAATGAAGAAGCCTCCCAGCATCAAACTTCCGCTTCGTTTTATATGTATACGCTGCTTTTCGTGCTTATATTCAATACAAGAAAGAGCTAACACTCAAAAAAAGCTTCGATGAGTTCGTCTATAGCCTGTATGTGGTTTCCAAAGTGCATTCCCTGTCTAGAGAACGTGAGGAGCAGTGACTTGGATAATCGGTAGGCTATTGCGAGTATTTGTTAAGATATATTCCCATTCATTTCAATGCATAAGTAGCCTTTACAATGACTCATGTTGCCCTACCGATGAATTGTCTCAGAGCGGATATCCACCCAGACCAGCCTGGTATCAAATCGTCAACGAGCCTGGAGGGATGGAAAGTTATGGGAACCTAGGGCGCGGGATCGAACCATCGAATATCAATCGTGCGACCGATTGTGTGTAGCAGAGTAGCTCTAACTACTGAGCCATACGCGCCCCACTTTTATCCTTTTATTCCCATTCATTAACCTCAAACGGCGCTAGATGACTATTGCTCGGAATATACTTAAGGGACTGATTATCACCGAGAGTCTGATCCTTTGGCTTTACTCGCTAGCCATATTACACTCGTTCAGTTTGATCGGTATTTGCGAAGTCTTCAATTTCAGTTCTTAAACCGGATGCTTACGGGCTAGATCCACTAGTTTGCGGTTTACAGTGGGAGCAGAACAACAGCTTCTCTGTAATTTGATTTCCTAGCGTCTGAGGTGGTGGCAGTAGACCCCTTGTAGTTCGTAGGTGCAACTTCTCAACATTCACTCTGGTCATGTCTTCTGTGTGGATCTTTCGAGAATGTCTTATTTTACACATATCGTAACTGTCCTGTGATCGTGTTCAGTTCAGTTTCCTTAAAAACTATCTGATGATGGTAGAGATGCAACCGGAGCACTGGCATAACAGCTGATCCCTGTTAGGCACTTTTTCTCCTACGAGAGGCTACTCGTATTCATCAGTCAGGACTTCCCTGATCTGTCAGCTTAATGGGTTTATAAAGCGAAATCGCATACCCAACCAAACCTGTTAAAGGTTGCTGGCCGTTAGCTAACATAGAGATGTTGAAGAACGAGTAGTGGGGCAAATGAGCCTCGCTGGTGTAGTGGTAGAGCACGCATCCTCGGATAGATGAAACGCAGGTTCGATTCCCTCCTGAGGCCGTGTTTTTGCACACCACTCAATTCTCTTAGGGATATATGAGTGATCATAACACTGCGATAAATGCAGTAGAAATACTAGAAATTTTGCAATGTTGGGCGATATGCGAAGTTTTTGACCCCTTGCGATGACCTCAATGGTGTAGCGATAGCGTTCGCCTCCGATATAGGTGAAACGCAGGTGCTAATCCCCCCCATGTCGGAAGTCATGCACATCTTGCATCAGTTCGAAAATCTGGTGAAATATCAATTTAAAAATGATCAATGCGAATCTTAGAGATCAAATCGGCAGCATTCGACATGCTGGATACGATCAAACAAGATTTGGCAAAGCTGAAGGAACAGAAGGACTCAAAAATGTTCTCATTCTATGTGACATGAGCTCAGAGTGAAAATATTTGAGAATAAAATAGGGCTTTGACAGAAAATTTCAAGTTCTTGATATCATCAAGTGAACAGAGGAAGCTGCAAACACAAGGGAATGTTGAGGCA
>JAHQIW010005704.1:0-94408 GCA_019055375.1 Parelaphostrongylus tenuis
ATATTTGGTGCATGAAAGTCAGAATTTAGCGGTTAGTGTTGCAGTAAATCAGAAGCAAATTGCTGGTTCAATCTCTTTCATCAACGCTTTCTTGTATTTCAGACAAGAACGGGTCAGTGCGGCTAACTACGAGATTGCAAGCGACGATGAACTCAACCAGCAATTTATAATTTCACTGAGACAAATCCTGAAGAGTCATTCACAAAACACACGACGAATTCAGAGAACTTTGTTGGAGATACATGCGAGTAAGCGAATAGAGTGCGAGAGTTACTGAGATCCTCATGGTGAAATGTGACGGCTGGTCGTGTCATATGATAAGGAATGATAGTATACATTTTTTTTCGACTACTTTCGAGACTTCGCTCGAAACAGTATAAACTGGTTACACTCTTATCAGTTGCACCGTGCCTTTCTGCTCAGTCAATTCGGCGTGAGCATGTCCCCTATGTAGAAGAACCGACGCAGGAATATTTACGTCTGTCGCTAGGCACCCAACGAGCAATTTTGTATAGTCGATTGCTCATGACTTATAAATGGTATATTGTCTAAATGTACAAAGAAAAATATCAATGTTACTCTATCTAGAACAAAAATAGTTATGGTTTGAAAAATTTGAGTGATCAGTATATACAAATTCTCATAGTTTTCTGCCTCTGCGATTTCGCTTGAAACTATGTATTAAGGTTGCTTTGAGCGATTACAAAATTAATCGTATAAATTACATTTATTACGCTCGCCTTTCAATTATATATTTATCAAAATCCGATGGTGCAATTTGTTAATTATCACTCAGCATTGTGCATTGCTGCCTAAAGTATGGTCATTATTAATACTCGGAATGCATTGTTTACCAGGATAAGCGTTTGTTTCCTTGTAATTCCCTATGTTTCACCCGCATAGGACAATTGCTCTAGTTCTCTAGCATATTGCCTCCGGAAAATTTTGGATGTCACCTCTATGCTGTGCTGTTCATATTGCAGTTAACCATTCGCCATTAGTGATATCACGGTTCTTTAACATCTAGGTATATTTATTTCATCATTACATCAAATATTGCTGTTCGTTCGCTTAGCTACTATAAGTACTGTGTAATTGTAATACTGAGCTGCGGGATGCCTTTTTCTTTGAAGATCATTACATAGAGTGGATTCTATTGGCAAGTTGAACGGGTGACATTCGATAAAGGCTGAAAGTTTTCTAAGACCATTTATCAGTCTCTGGTACTGCACAAGGTCAACGTTACATACCCAATAAAAACCACTGAGTATAAAATTACCATGACGTTTAGCGTTTCTCTTTGTTCAGATAGTTTTTTCAGGCTTATAGGAAACTGAAAAATCATCAGTTTGCTCTCCTTCACCGGAATGTTCCGCATCTTTACTATTAGAGCACTTTGTTCTCTTGAATGTTTTTGTTTTTCTCGTACATTATCATCACTCGTGCACATGTCACACTGTTGATCATTATGTGACTTGAACATGCAGCAGTGATACTTTCATTTTTCTCTACCGCACGCAAGAGTAGCCCAATGGGTATTTCTTGCTCTAGGCAGTTGCTGAGCATCATATCTTTGTTCTAGGCCAAACAATCGAACCATTGGGTAGGTGGCCTTTCCGGGTAGTGTTGGACATGTCAACAAGTACCGTCGGTAACGGCTCTCGTCAATTGGTTGTCGTTTAAACGCATCAAGTGTCCGGCCCACCTTATTTTCGATATCCTGTCGTCTAAAGTGGCGTTTTTGATCTTCCATCGTTGACGCAAATGGAGCTGCGGGTCTCATCTGACACTTGCAAGACACGGAATTCTACTAGAATCAACCTTTCGACGGCGCGTTCAATAACGGCAAGCGGTCTTTAATCCTGCTCAAGTAGCGGCCGGGTTTCTGCTGCATACGGTAGGGCAGGGATAATCGCTGAGTTGGAAAGGTAGGTGTGAAGCTGGAAGTTCCCTCTCTTCACTGCATTCTCAAAGCTCTCAAGTGCTCGCCATAGCGCTCGTTGCCTCTTGCTTAGCTTGAAACTGGGTCGTTTATAATTTTGACTTGACGGCCTAGATAAACGTCACTCAAGCAATTAGAGGTATTCGTTTCCCTGAGCGTGAATAGGGCATTTAAAACTCAACCGTTTGTCTTAAACATCGTTTTTATTAAGTTTAGCCGGCGACTTAGTTCTCTACAAGCGTTGTCGCAATCGGTCAGCATTCGTTCCGCCTGGCTCATACTTGGTGTTCTAAGGACAATGTCATCAACGAAGTAAGGGTGACTTGATTGTAAATCGTCGCTTTTCACTCCCATATCATCCCATTCCAATGTTTGCATTACGTTCTGGGGCTTTGCAGAGTGACGATATCTTGGTCATCGAACTTTTATATAGCTTAAGAAGAACTGTTGTTTATCAAGCAAGAAAGCCCTGGCTGTCCAGAGCCTTTACAACTCCTTCTGTTTCTGTTGATTTGAAGGCTTTCTTTAGATCAACGATAGTAAGACAGAGCAGTCTCTTTTACTCTTGTGAAACTTCAGTGAGTTTTCCGTTTGTGTGGATGTGGGTTATGTTAACAAATCCTTTTTGAAGCCCTGCTTATTCACATTTTTGTTCTTCGTCCAGTGTTGTGCTAATCATTGATATGATGACTCGAGTGAAAGGTTTATAGACGACGGGCAGCATGCATATTGGGCGATAATACTTATGTCGTGAATGTCTCCTTTTTTTTTCAAAACAATAGATTTGTGCTGATTTCCATCGAGTGAGCTTTACATTTTGACAGGTAACGAATGAAGAGACGAGTTAGTGTGTTGAGAGTCGGCTGCCGGTTTTTCAGGTGTTTTGGCCTTAACTTGTCTAAACCAGGTGATTTTTAATTCTTCACCAACGATATAGAGTGTCGAATGTCGAAAAGGAAAGCCATTGGAACGGCAAAATCATCCTCTGTTAGATCACATAAAGCTAAGAAGGCATGGCTATTGAAGTAGTCCGAGTATCAACAGTGAATAATTTCTCCGGTGTCCCTCTGGGCACTGTAATTGTTCAGTTAGCGTGCCAAAGTGCAGTCATCTTGGTCCTGTAATTGGCTAAACTTCAGAAAGACTTTCGAGCGCTCTTCTCACCTACTGCAGCTTTGGCCTCAATTGCAACTCTTTTCGCTTTAAAATCCAGTCTTGTTGCTTTTCTGCAGCGCTTCGCAATTTTGGACGCTAAATTTTGAATGCCTGCAACTCGTGCGATTCCATGCTGACGTTTTAATAGAAGGGTTCGTTAAAGCAGGCGTCTTTAAAAAACTATAGGACTCCCGGCTTTCATAACGCTGACATGAAGGCGTTGAATGACACGATCGTATTATTCGTCAATACTGTCAACGACAATTTCTTTCCAAAAGCAATGTAATAACTTGAATCATCCCGAATAGTTGAGAGTTTGACGGAAATACACATTACCAAGAATGTGCTCAAAGATGAGTGTTTTCTTAGTGAGTTACTTTGGCCTTTCAACATCTTGATTGAATACTCTCAATCTCCTAGAAAGTGTTTTTTTTTTTAATACCAAAGGTCGTTTCTCATATTAAACTGAAATATTCGTAATCAATAACAGTCACACTCCCTCAGCAATAATGATGGCCACAGTGTTAAACTTGAGAAAGCGTAGCAAGAATCCATATTTTGTTAAAGTTGACAATTTTATACCTTTGTCTATTTGTATCCAGTAACCTAATATGTCTCTGTTCAGAGGAAAGATGATGAGTATAAACCTAGCTCTACACAATGCCAATGTTCATAAGGAACGGATGGGTTATGAATGTCCCATTTACGTTTAACTTAATGAACATCTCCTAATGCTCCACTTACGTCTATCTAAGTCATGAAATCAACATGACGAACGACCTAGCTCCACAGTTGAGCAGGTAGAAATGAGCGGCTTAGGGAAGAGGAAGTCTACTGTTGCTAAAATTTTCTTCTGCATCGGCTTAAGTTACATAAATACCTTACGGATGGGCGTTCATTACTTTAGTGTACATATTTTTCCCGCCTTCGAGTAATGACAAGATCACAATTTCCTTTCACGTAGGATTAAATCCCTTTGCGGCAGCCATTTTCGGCTGCCGAGCGGTTCGGACGGCTACGAAAAGAGGCTGCGAGAGGGCGCTTTAGTGCTAGTGTAGTTGCCCATTGAAATTTGTACTTTTGTCGTCAGCAAATGGTTTGATTATTACTAAAGTGATGCTTTATTTATTATCCAAATTTTCATTCGGTAAAACCAAGTACTTATGAAAAGGTGATATTTAGAACCTTTATCGAACATATTGATTGTAATTGACTCTGAATAATTGTGACTGGACGTGGAAACAATCTTTGAATATAGATTTATTCAATAAAGTACAATGACAAAGAAGCAGTAGACAGGAACGATCGAAGGCGGTTTAGAGACGTTGGAAGGGCTCTGGCAACGGGGTTTCTGGCAAAGTTTATAAACGGATTTGAGGGAAAGGAATTTGTTTGGTAAAGTGCTATTTTTCTACAACATTCAGATTTCAAGCCATGAGATGTGCCGATAAGTGCTACCGTGGAAATAAATATTGATCATAATGTCTACCAGAGCATTATTTTGTTACACTGAATCGCTTTCCCATAAGATATACTAAGATGAGTCAGCTTATTAATGTCATACTAAAGGAATGCATAATTACCGTATTCCGTACAAAAACAGAAACATTTCTATGATCTTGTAATGCCTTATTATATTCACCCACAATTCAGTCAAGTTTATCCCTTATTTTTTTCACTTTTCATAAACATTATTACATAAATGAATAAATCTTCATATTGAATGGAAATTAGAAAGCAATGAATAGTTCGTCAAGAGTAGTTCCGCTTAATGCGTGCGATCCCAGCTCATCGGTAATTCCCAATATTTTTTTTTTTTTTGATTATTAGTGCACTTCGGGTTCCCATTTCTTGGATCAGCGCGTAATTTCGTTTAAACTCTTTGTTCGTAGCTATGGTTTCCCAAGAAAACACTTCTTTTCTGTTGTCGCCACTTTCTGTGAGCCTTTTCGTTAAAACGTGTTTCTTTTTATTTTTGTAAGACTTTTTGGTAACAATTCCATATGTGAAATGAAGTGAAGTTGAGCGGACAATTCTGTCTACCAAGTGGTCTGTTCTTACGCTGTAACAGTTAAAATAAGATTCTGTTCCATATGCAGGCCTTTTCCGCCGGATGAAATTTTTTCATGAGCAGTTAGCAATTGTTAGATAGGGCAAATCTTAACAATTGAGCAATGTATTTAGTTTTGTACAGCACTCTTTAGAGCGCTGTAATAGTTATACAATGATCACGTTTTGCAACTTCAAATCTCTTTCAATGCGTTTCTTGTTTTGACCTCTTGGAAAAACGCGTGTTCTAACTTTAAAAGGCTCTAATAACCAATTAGTTTAGTTGCTAGGAGCTCGAGAATTTCGAAGGCATACTTCATTTTCAGAACGGCTTCTTCAAAGCGCTTTAATAATAAAAATAAACATATTTTCCGCACTCAATCATCTCTCGAAAAACAGAGTTTTTCCGCTAGACTTTTGATAACTGTTTGATAGTTTGATTATCGCAAATTTTCATATTTACTTGGCTTTTGAAAATACTTTCTTATTCTACTGTAGCATTTAAGAAAAGACTATGTTTCACAGCTAGTGAATATGTTACAAAAAGGGCAATGACTTGAAGCAAATGTCACGAAATTCCACTTTTTGCAAAGTGAAACCCAATCTTCTTCTGACTGTTACAACTCTCTAAAGAGTCCTCTCCTAAACACACCTAGTCTTTGAATTCGTTGAGATTTGAGCAATCAAACTTACTGATTGTCTATAACAAAACTTAATCTGGGAGATATCCTTACATCTAGAATAAAATTTTGTTTCGATTGTTACAGCGCAAAAAACAAGCCATTGACAAATAAAGTACACCATTTAAATTTACGTAGCTTAAGATAATGAATGATTATTTAAAATTTGATAAAAGCAAAAAATACGCTTTCACCAGAGCTCTCAATCAGGATGGAGATGATGGAAGTGTACCAAGACATAACTATACGTATTTTCAAATTTGTGCAATTTGAGATATTTTCTGTTCGATGTTGCTATTACGGGCTATTCTTTGCTAATGAACACATTGATAAACTGCTAGAAGTGCCAGTACTATGTAAAATATAGCTTAAAAGCATGCATTTTCTTGGAAAGAAAAGCTGAAAGGGCATTTTCTCAAGAATGTAGCTTTCATAATAGAAAATAAGAATTTCGCAGACAACTAAGCGTTCTCTTCACTAAAACTACGTTTGTAGAATTTTCTTCAACAACAATGTACAAAATTTTTGCAACACTGTGGTTTCTTTACCATAAAATTCTAGTATATACGCATCTAGAAATCCCCTGTTAATGGAAAAGAAAGTTTTACTGCGACAAGCGCAAGATATTATTTTTTATTCTTAGAAGCATAAGCAAATGTTTTCTCACTAAAAGTCAATCTCTTTTTTGGAACTTTCATTTTTCGAGCTATCGAATGAAAACTAATAACCTAGTGGGGCACGTCTTTCTTGAAAAGAACCACGGGTTCACGAGCGCAATCCTTGAAATGCGATCCCATGTGACGAAACTAACTTACAAAAGTAAAGATTTTCGAGACAGTTGAGCATTATGCTCTCTAGGAATACGATTCCAAAAACTCCTCCAATAATGGTCCAACTTTTTTAGGAAAAAAAAAGTCTATAGTAATTCAAATCTAGCTTTGTGATCCCAAGAAATCCTCTAGCAAATAGAAAAAGTACTGCGGTTGCAAAATATTATCCTTTATGCATTGTGTAAACTTTTACTCAGGAAGCTTTCTATCAAAAGTAAAGTTTTTAGGATATTATTAACTATGAAAACTTTATGTAGACAAAAGAAAATGTCGAATAACAACTGGAAACACAATCCTTTTCGCAAGAACGTGGTTTTGTTTTTTTGAATGAAAGGGCAAGATTTTGGTAGCAATTAACGTTGATTTCGCTAAAATTATTCACACAGGAATCTCATTAATGATATTCTAAATTTTTGATGACAGTCTTTCTCTGAGAACCTAATTAACCCAAATTTCTATTGAAGCACGCACTTTTCTTCGTAAGCGGCTGAACGGCGAGCACAGCTGAGGGTTATATTAACAATCATCGTCCACAAAAGGATATTTATTACTACAACAAAACTGTGTACCATATAGCACAAGCACTTTTGACAGGACTGCACATGATTTATATGATAGCGAACAAGCCATAGGCTACGAAACAAAAAAACGAGGTCCCTGCGAGATTCGAACTCGCGTTACTGGATTCAAAGTCAGGGTGCTAACCGCTACACTACGGGACCGCTAGTGACCAAACTTGATGTGACACTTAAGGAACCAACTGACTGATTATGATTCTCAAAGAGACACTATCCATTGCCACTGGACAGAGAACAAGGAAGGTGTTAATTATTTTACAGCATATGAATAACTATTGTCTAACTCAGTTTGATGATACTTCCACATAAATCCTAACAGAGCTTGCTAACTGGATAGGCCACTTATGTTTGAGCTGGCACTTCACGTTTCATTTCACCCTTACAACAGATTTTCGATTAGGCTTGATTCCCTATCTCACGAGTCCTATTAGTGTTTATGCTCATTCAGACAGATATTAGTGCAAATCAAGTGAAAGGTCCTAGTTGAAAGTGTTGGTTTTAATAAAAATCTTCCATCCGATTCACACGAGAGGCAACTGTTCCTTCAAAGATTTCAGGAACCGTAAGACAACTAAATAACACTGGTAACGCACAAATAATACATTTTCTAACAAGGAAACTATTTTTAGTTCAGTATGATTTTTAAGAATGTTTAAAACCTTGACGAAGTTGGTACGACAGAGCCATACACGCGTGTTTTATAGGACTCCCATCCTCGGTATGATCCACGCCCCACATTTAGTCCTTCATTGTAACAAGGAGGGAGGTGAATGTACAATGACATTGTGGCTAACACCACTTTTCAGTTGGTTGATCGCGGCTGGTTGTTACAAATTGATCCATATCGTCGACCTCCTTGCTCAATGCAGGGCTTAATGTCGGGAGTGGGCCACTGAGAGGAGGGCGAGACCTCCGAAACACGTGTGCATTGCACTTGTGTACCAACCTCGCTAAGGCTTTGAACATTCTCTAAAACTTGTGTTGAATGCTTATTGCGAGATTTCAAAAACAGTCGATACTATGGATCAATTTGTATCCTTACTTCGTCAGGCACTGGGTTCTACCGTTTATGAAGTCAGGCAATTATGAGAAAAGTAGGAGGCGATTATATCTCGAGATTACTTGATGACAATGGAATCGGATTAAACGAACAAGGCAATTGTGCGCCATTTTGACGGAATTTTTTGTTTAGGATTTGTTAAGTGGAGTTTTTCGTCCAAACCTTCACGATCGATCTTGCTTATTCATTTATGCGGTTTCCATTGTCTTCATTGTTCATCTTCAATTCAGGCATTATTAGGAGATCAGGATCACGATTCAGTACCAGCAAACCGGTGAAGCCAATGATCACGAAGTAGATAAAGTATAATAAAGATTAACGCTTTTAGCTTTGATCAATCTATGAGAGAAGCGTTACGCATTCGTCTTCATCTAGCATCATTCGGAGTTATTGAATGTATGTGTGACATACACAATGACTTGCGGTGACTCAACAATGCATCAAATTACTGCTGCTATTTTCCAGGACAAACTTGTCAGCAATTCTCAACTCTGCAGGGATAGAATGCTTGGTGAGCCTTCAACGCGGATTAAAACTCTCGATCATTGATTGATCGACTACGTATGTGTCACAACTTTTTCAGTCGATGGATCACGGCTGGCCGACGAGGTGGATCAATTCATTTATCTACGAGCAAGGTTATGTAGGACGTGCGTCACTGATGAAGAGTGCGATAACTCCGAAACACGTGTACGGCTCTGACGTGACAACCTCAGTACGGCTTCAGACATTCTCACAGACTATGATATGTGCTATGTTATCAGCTGAATAAGGTGAATATTATTCATGAAATCCTGCGAGTTTCATCATTTAAAATTTCAATGCTTTGATACGAAATAAAAGTGGACGCAGCACTAGAGAATCTGGAAAAGGAATTGGGTTTGACTGCTTGGTGAGCAAGTTGAAATTTGGGCGTGGCACGTAACGTGGTCGCGCGGCGAGCACGGCGGGCCACAGTCACAATGCGGCAGTGTTCTGATGAAATTTCTGCTTTTATCATCATTGACGGGATTTTAGTCGTCAACAAATCATAGCAGGTGATAGGAGAGAGATTATGAAAGCTATTAGAGCTGAAGCTAATACGAGTATTTTTCATATAATGTAACCGCACTCAACGCAATTATCAATGAAAACTGGAGGCTTCTAAGCCAACTTAATGTTTTTTTTTACCAAAAATACGTTTAGAAAGGTTCATCTAACGACGATCTAATTTTTCGTAGCGAAAAAGTTTACTTAGCATCAAAATTTTACTATGTAATGCCGAAAAATCCGTTGTGGATCTGTAATAACAGGCTTTGAAAGCTAAACCTTAACTTTTTCTTTGTTTGTAAAATGTAATACTCAAAATTAAGAGGACCCTATAACAAAGATTTCCAAGGTTTCAGGAGCAATTATCCCGATTTACATGTAACAGCGTCCATGAGAAAGTCGAGACTCTCAACAGTTCAGTAGGCCTCAAATCCAAACAATTCTGTAAATGAGGGATGGAAGAGAAGAATCGAATGAAAGGCGTGTTGACAATTGAATGATATGAGGAGATAAGTTACTTAGATAGGTAAAAGGATTGTCATACTAAAAGTTCACAGCGCTAGTCAATATTGCTTTATAGTTTTCATTACTGGTTAACTAATAGATAGAACAATTTGTAATTTGTTCGACTATTCTTTCGAAGCACTCACTCACTTCATAGCAGAAGTGACTCGGATCGGCTGTCCACAATCATTCATCTTTCCGATATCGGTATCAGTAGTCGCATTAAATCACATTTATTGGATCATCACGCAAATAAACTATTTGCACTTTGATGAATCTTGGTTTGAAGAGCGGTGGTCGACTGTTAATAAATAGCTACCAAACATACCCAATGTACATCAGACTGAACTTAGTTGGTTGAAAAGAACAATGCTTCTTTGTGTGTCAACTAATCCAATGTCGCCCATTTCGTCATGCATTATCCGGTGATGCACAAATGATGATGATAAGGGAGCTGGTAGAATTTGGTCTTGGCCAACCAAGCCTTCTGTCCCTTCTGTGCTTTCAAAATCTCATTTGCGCCAAATTTGCCTGGGATAAGTTTTCTCTCTGAAGCCGTCGTAAAAACATTCTCATATAACTAGTCAAGAATAAACTTGACCAATATGAAAATATGTCGTCCAACAAATGCGGTCGAATATTCTTCTGGTGCCGTCTAATTTAAAGGTATCGAAAAGCGCCATTAAGAAAATTGATTAGATATTTGATAAACAAGAAATCTTGTAATTTATCTGCATTTCACTGGTAGTATGATGTTGCAGATAAACTCAGCGCTTCAGATATACCCAGTGATGTAGAGTGATGTGCAAGACTTTTGCGTCAACTGGGACTCGAACCTGCATCTCACTCTATCCAGGTGCGCATTCTCTAATCCATTGCACTAATGGCGCCCATTTTACACACCACTCTTTCTACGCTACAGCGCATGTGAAGCGTAGAAAGAATGGTGTGTAAGATGGGCGTCATTAGTGCAAAGGATCACATCTCGCGATTGCGAATAGAGTGAGAAGTGGGTTCGGGTCACGCGTGACGCAAAAGTTTTGCACATCACGCTACATTGTTGGGTATAGCTGAGACATCATGCCACCGCTAAAAGCCGTCAAACAAAAAGATTTCGGTTTGATCATTTAAAACTCAATATTGTTAAGCGATGTGCAAGGCTCTGATCTCAGGCGGGACTCGAATCCCCATTTCACCCTTTCGGGAGGTGTGTGCATAACCAGTTGCACTACCGGCACGTGTTTTGCCGCCGCTCTTACTACGCTACAACGTATCACTCTGCCAGCAACTAACCCTCTATGATTCGATGAAATTAGTGCTGTTAGTGGTAATGGAAACCGTGATGACAGCTTTATTCAATAAACTTCAGGTAACGTGGAAGTGACGACGTTCGTTTTAAAGGGAGAATGCCAGTATAGATTTTGATCCAACTTTTACGTTTGACGTGATACCGTCACCGGTCTCAAGTGAATGTTATTGCTACAGTTTCTTTATCTACTACTCAAAATTTTACATAATTACCCAATGCTGCTGTGTTCTGCGCAAAACTCTGATGTCAGGCGGGACTTAAACTCGCTTTTCACGTTTTCTAGGAACATGCGCTTAACCAATTGCACTACCGACATCTGTTTTGACAACACTCTTTCGACGATACAGCACGCCAACCTGCCAGCAACCAACCGTGATCAGTTTGGTTTGGCATGTCAAATTGGTATTGGTCGTAGCTGCGCTGATAGATATCGGATATAAGTGATCGACAAGATTTTTTTTATCTAACCGTTTTTTAGTGGTGCTGTGATGCCGCAGCTGACTCGGTACAGCGGGAGGACACCATAAGTCATTGTAAAGGTCAGATGTGCAATCATTCACCTCAAACGAAGTTAAAAATAAAGACGAATGCATGACGCATCTTTCAGGGATTAATTAGCTCCAAGAGCTTATCCTTTAACATTTATGAGGCTTCAGATACACGAGATAATGTTAAGTGATGTGTAAATCTTTGAAGTCAGGAGGGACTTGAAAATGGATTTCACTCTTCCTGGGGCAGCGCGTGCTTAACCAGCTGCACTGCCGACGCTTGTTTTGCCAGCACACTTTCTAATGAACTGTTGAATAAAACCAATGTTTGTCTTTCTTGCATATCCAATATACGGAGTTACTGGAATCAATGCCGATATGGCTTGCCAAGCCAAACCGTTGAGGTTCTCAGAAATAGTTGCAAACACAGATGTTTTATATTGTTTAGCAAGCCTGTTTACGATGGTAATGTTTTCAATATACCCGGTAAAGATGAGTGATATGCAAGACTTTGACGTCGGGCGAAACTTGGAAATGCGTTTCATTCTTTCTAGACGGCGCGTGCTTAACCATTTGTACTGTCGACGCATGTTTTCCCACCACGCCTCCAAACAGGTGAAATGCAACTTTGAATATCGCTGGAATCGTAGTTAAGGGAAGCTCGTGACTATGTGACAAATAGCGGAGGAGCGTTGCATGAGAGAAGGTGTAGTCATATGCACTGTACAGCGTGCAACTTTTATTTCTGTCAAGCTCACTGTCGATGTCTACCTAGTCAACATTTCCGCACCATTTCGATGGTTTGTTAACTGCACTATAAAAGTCGCTACTGATCAAGGATAAATTATGTACATAATGATTTGTCACTTTATTATCTGCAACAAACCTCATCAACAAATTTAGCGATGTGGAGGCATTAGCATGAGTTAAACTACCGACTATTTATAGGCACTTCAGAAGAAGACTCTACGCAGTAACATTTGCGATTGTCAAATAAGAGATTTTTTCAAACGAGGTTTCGTCGACTTAAAGACTTCTTGCACTGATCACCATCTGACGGAATTGCCATGCGTTCGCTTTTATCAAGACTTGTGGGGCGTGGTGAAAGGGTGAAAGTCGTAATTGTGTTCATAAAGACTTGTGACGTCCTATAATTGGTGTCTTAATTTTCTGAAGCAAGCGGTGCGCCAATTTTCCACTTCCAGTTGAATGACGGACATTTTTACTCCTGGGTAAAATGGGATCTCGTGTGTTTTGAAGGGTATTTCAACTATCCTGATAAACGATTCCACAAAATGGCATCCATTATGAAGTGTGGATTAGTTTTCAAGCATTCTGTCCATTAACCTTGAAACTTCTACATATCTTGAGCATAAGAATTACGTTGTAATAAACAAATGTCAACGTTATATCATCTCTATCTTATATCGCAAACAATCAAAGTGTATACATCTTGCTCAGCCTTTATGCTAAACAGAAATATAAAATCAGTGTTGTAATCCAGTATCAGAGTTAATCACCAGTGCAATGTGTAAACCTGAGCAAACAGACTGCAGAATGTATCAGTTTCTAATTAACAAACTAACACGAGGTTGTCATAAGACTTTTAATATGCGAGTGGTTTTTATCACATTTGTTTATCGTTATAAAACTAATATTCGGCAATTATAACACTGCATGACTGGCTCTAGATCTAGAGAAACTACTGTCCTCGCGAGAGGTCCACAAATAATTCGAGCACCACTGCCTAAAACAGAAATCTACACCATAGATATAACACACAAAAGACGATCCATAATTTTCCAGCAAAAGTGCAATCATGGAAAAGTAGCAAATATAAGCGAAGTTTCACAGCGTCAATGCCGTGCAACGATGCCAACGTGAAGAAAAGTTCAACTACAACAATGCACTGAGTTCGAGAAGGACCGATAAGGAGCAAAAACGAAGTAAAGTAAATTGAGAACAAATGGACGCCTACAATCTTCGCTTCGGATTCTGCTGCAAGCACAGAGCTGCGTTGCTGTTTTCAGTACATAAGATTGTGGCAGAAATTCGTGTCGATTGCCCTCGGCTCTCCGTTGTTGCGATGAAGCAATTCTTCTAAAGTGGAACACCGCGCGATTAAAATCCTCACTCAGCGGACTACTTTTGTACAGTCCGGTTGTGATTGATTGTCAATGATAGTGATTTCTATGATCAAACACAATCTTTTTTTTTTGAAATTTCTAGCATAAATGGTGTTAAACGGGATGTTACAAGCACATATCCACCAATGATGAATGGGTGATGTGCAAAAGGCCACATGTTGGACGGGAATCAAACTTGGCGATTCATCCCTCCACGGCGCGTACTAACCAACTGCGCTACCGACACTCCTGTTGTTCATTTACCCTTTCTGCGACACAAGGCATCCATCTGTGTGATCCGTCACCAACCAACCGTCAATGGTTTGATCTGGCAGGCACATATCGGTCTCAAATTTAGCAACGTTAACAGATGTTAAGTTTATGTACAATCAGTGGAAATCTTCTCCGGTTCTTCTGTTAGATGGCAACAAATGAAAATTCGACCTCACTCGCAGAACAAGATTTCCTTTTGAAAACTAAAATACCTGGCTAAAGTCGTGCGCGTCCGCTTGTTCAAAACAAACTTTTACAACGCTGTGAGATTTAGAATAAAATTATGCTTCCTCACTGCGCGCCCACATTCTTATCACACGTCTTATTCCCCCGAAGCAC
This sequence comes from Parelaphostrongylus tenuis, assembly GCA_019055375.1. NCBI lineage: Eukaryota > Metazoa > Nematoda > Chromadorea > Rhabditida > Metastrongylidae > Parelaphostrongylus > Parelaphostrongylus tenuis. The sequence continues at coordinate 14,363 of JAHQIW010005704.1, forward strand.
GAAAAGCATACGAACGTGTAAAGAAATTTTACAGTATTCTATTCAGACGCTTTGCGCGGATTTTCTTTCAAAGCAGAGAAAAGTTTGCAACTGATTAACAAGTGGCATCCTGCATGTCTAACACTTTAGGCCATCGATCAATCTGCCACTCACCTCCCCCTTCCGAAGCTTGTATCAACCGGTAAACTTGATATTACTTTCCTTGTTATCCTGCAGGATAACTGTCTTACCTAGAAAATAAGCTCAGCTTTGCGAATCGTTGGAACTTACGCTATTGAATGAATACTAATAGTCTAAAGAAAGAGCTACTCTTTGTTTTATACCGCTATCAAAAGTGCTTTCTCAAAAAAGCAAACACATTTTTGAATCCTTCAAAAGTTCTACTATCGAAAAAAATACTAACAGTCTAAGGGACGGATTTCGTTCAACGAAATATAAGTGAGATAAGAAAAAAACGCGTAGTCGCGTGGATCATAATCATATTTTGGATTTCTACACCGCCTGTTTAAGAAAACCGGCCGTGTATAGCTCTAGACTGAGATTTAAGATTCTGAATGATTATTAACCCTCCTATTAGAGTTTGTTGTGCAGAAAATGAGGTGAAATAATGTTTTATCGCCGTCAAACAGAAAAGTCTACTTTTTTCTGTGAATATCAACCAATGTTGAGCCGATAGTGCAATAGGTCAGCACATGTCCCTAATGAAAGTGAAACCCACCCGTACGGGTCCCGCTTGACCGTCAAATTTCAAAAATAAGATGATAAACAACATCACTTGCTGTTAACACAACGTCACTCCATTCTTGTTATGAATTAGGGTTCAGTGGAGGGCGTCTGGCTTCGATGAATCATTCGATAGCGCCGAAACCTACGTAAACCACTGACGCACCAGCCTCGAGTACGCTTTGAACATTCTCATGGATTACAATGAATGTGTATAGCGAGGTTTAGAAAGAATCAATCTGGGGAAGTATACGAAAGTGATAGTTGACTCGACTGCGTCCCGAGTTCACCAAGCAGTATACAAGTTTTTTTTTTTGATCATGAAAGTGTTTGACTTATTAGATGCATGAGTATTACTCTTTCAGGCTTCAAGGAAGGCAAGACTGGCGGAACCTTAGCCACCGATGCGAAGTCTATTTCTGTACTGAACTATTTTGTATAAAATAAACGTGTACTAACAACCTAGTGTTTGCTGAAGAGACGAAAGTCACGGAATTATCCAATCAATGCCGCGGTTAATCGATAGTCGGTCTTGTGAGTTGCTTCAAACACTATCTCTTCGGATGCGCCGAAGAGATTTTAATAATGTAAGCATAAGAGTATTTCAATATACCAAGTAATCACTGAGATTCTGAGAGCTGATTGTAGGACAGACATATCTGTGAGATGAAAAAGACGTTCTCATTCTCACACGACAGGCGACAAAAAATACGCATAAAGGGTAAGGAACATATTCATCAAAAAGGGATGTTGTTTTTTTGCACTGGAACTTACGAACTCTTTAGAATCATTTCATTACTTTATAGCAATCAAAGTGATCACAAGTACGACTGATTCATCCGTTTTCATAACAAAAGAGCATTGTTAAGAGCAACGAGGGCGTTCCAGTCTCCTAAATCTCATCAAAGTGATCATAATGATGATTGATTTATCCGTTATCATAATAAGATAAAGGATACAAACCTTTTCGTAGCAAGGTCATAGGTAATATTCTTAGCTTTCCTCTCAAAGCGGACACACAATTTTTGATTGAATAACAAAGAAATCAAAAGGTCGAGAATCGATTGATCACCGCGTCAACCCATCTTATCGCCTCAGTCAAAGGCTCGTTGATTATCCGAAAACCACTTGCCCGCGCATGCGAGTTAAAACTTTTTCCTGTTGCTCTGCAGAGAAACGGTTTGAATGGAAAATAAGCAGAGAATTAGAGTCAGTGAAACGCGCTATCAAATGAATACACTGATGTGCTAAAAAAGAGTTCTTTCCGCTTAGAAATATGCGCACGTAATTATATTCTTGATGTTACACCGTAATAAAAGGGGCCTTTCAAAGCGGGTTATGAACGGCTCCAGCCAGAGATTCAGTCTTCTGATTGATTACAATCACTCTTCTGAATAATTCACACGTAAACATTGCAAATCTAACCCAACGAATGACTCAAGGTACGGAACGATAATCTGCCACGCTTACACTATTTCGAAAATAATTTGTTAACAGGTAATAGTTTACGCACGTTTCGGCGGTATCGCCTGCTTCATCGAAGCTACATGCCGCACACTGAGCCTGCTTTATGGCAGGGATTGGGAGACGCTACGGTGACAGCACGTGATGTTGTTTTATCACCAATGTTTCAACTTCAAACTTAGACGGGAGCTGAATTTGTATTTCATTCTTACCAGTGGTGTGCGCTGACCAGCTGCACAAGACTAAACCTTGGTGGATTTTTACAGAAAAAAAATCAGTGATTATACATAATATTCAAAATCTGTTAATGTGACTGAATTCAAAACTGGTATGTGATTGCCAGGCTAAACCGTTGACCACTGTAGGTGACAGATCGATGCCTTGTGCCGCAAAAAGAGTGATGACCAAACACTTGTGTTAGCAGTACAATTGATTAGCAGGCGCTGCGAATTAGTAAATCGAGGAGTTTAGATCCTGTTCGACGTCTAACTTTCGCACTCACTTATTCATCACTGTTGAATATATACCTGTAACGTCACACCACAGCTTAAGGTATATACTTCAAAAAAATTCTGTTTGATCATTTGATCAAATTTGATCAGATTTGATCAATTGATCGATTGATCATCAACAATCGACGCGAATCACTGCCATTATGTCGTGCACTGACAACAGCAACGCAGCTTTATGCACACTACAGAGTCCGATGTCAAGATGGTATGCGCTTATTTGCGACCATTCCACTTCACTTTGATTTTACTTCTGATTAGTCTGATTTCTAAGACTCAGAGTATTGTTATGATTGGACTTTTCAACACGTCTCATGAGAAACCTACAAAACGGAATATCGAGGACGGCCGTGTTTTTGCGGTAGTGACATCTTTGCAGACATTGATGCTGTGAAAAACTTGATAGCTTTCCGTGATTGCATTTTTTTCTGTGGATTTACGGAACGTGATATGTCTGAAGGTTTTCCGGTAGTGCAGGTTTCAATTTCAATCAGTGAAGCCCGAATAATTCCCCAGCTTCTTGCGAAGACAGCGGCTTCTTCTGGATGTGGAGCCAGTGATGAAAGAGGCCAGGACACCAAAAAATTAGACGAATATAACTTTCATAGTTTCCGAATATCATTTTTAGAACAAATGGAAAAGCAATGAAAATTACTTGCCAAATAAAAGTTTTATAATTTTAAAAAATGTCCAAAGCCTAAACGATGCTGGTAGGCCAAGGCTATACACCGAAATTCCGGAGGTTTCGGCCTTCTCGTCAGTGACCCCCGCTTTACATTAAGCCCTGCATTATAGCAAGGAGGGGGGGGGGGGGGGGCGTATGTGATGACGGTTTGTCGTACAAAAAAAGTGGCCGAAAATGCAGCATAACATTTAAAACGCTCGCTAGCTGTACCGCAAAAACGTATGTACTTATGCATGAAACGAAGAGTAGATCTCTGCTCTCTTATTAGTGATCCTTTCATACTATTACAACATACCTCTCTATTCACTTCAAATTCGATATATTCAAAAGTGGTAAGATCTTAAGTAACAGACAAAGTTAGAGTATTCCAACTTTTTAAACAAACAGATGGTATGCATGTAATGAACTTTGAAAGAGATAAAATAGGAAGAAAAGCTACTGAATAATCGCCCACACCCTCCCATACCATAAAAAGAGGGAATTATATCTAGATTTGCTGATAACAGAGGAACAACGGTTTGAGAAACAGCCAAAAAATACGAGTAGTGATTTCCAACGTTTTACACATGATAAGAAATGAAAATAATTCCAAAGAGGTTCTATTTCTCTTTTTACTGGTAACATCAAAAGTTGTACCGCGCAAAGAGTGGCGTTTGAATGGGCTTCGGTAGTGCAACGGTCGATTGCGCGCTTTCGGATAGGTTGAAATGTGAGCTTGAATTCCAGCTGACTCAAAAGTTTTTGCACACTGCTCTACACCATTGTAGATATTATTACAACATACCATCGCTAGAGGCGGTCAAATTAAAGGATTTTTATTCGATCATCAATGCCCAATTTCTGTCAGCATAAGTGGGTTCAGTGTAGATAGTGAATAGCCACACCGAGCGTTGACGATTGACTGCTGACAGATAGACGCGTTGTAGAGTTGAAAGAGTGGTGTCAAAACGGACGTCGGTAGTGCAATGGTCGAGTACGCACATTCGGATAGGGTAAAAATGTGGGTTCGAATCTCAGCCAAAGCAAGAGTTTTTGCACACCACTCTTCATTATTGGGAAAACAAAAGTGTAAACCGAGTAGTACACAAATCAATGGGCTCAACCTCCGGGCAACCGTCGCTCAGATTTCTGTGCTCGTGGTTCTTTAATTTTTTACACTTTCACGATGTTTGAAAACGCAACAAGCTTTTCAAGATATTTTCCTACTTTGTTCGCTTGAGGTGAACAATAATCAATTAAGCTGTGAGAATGTCTAAAACCTCACTGAAGTTGTTACGTCGAAGCCGTACGTACGTTCCAGAGGTGTTACCCTTCTAATCAGTAGCGCGGGCAGACAAAAAGGTCGAGGAAAGAAAAATTTTGCCTAACCATTGACATAGAAGAAATGCTCGGATTCGTCTTGCTCTTTGTAATTCGTGAAGGCGAACCACCAATAGTCAGGTACGATAGCATCGTTCGACATATTTCACACCTTATTTCATAGCATGATAAACAAACAAGATAGCCAATAGATTCTGGCCAGTGATTAGAGTAGATCGCAAACATGATTCGATTTGTTGAACTTCCTGACAGTATTGAAGAAAACGGGAACAATAAGTCATTCTACCATGGGACATACTCTTAACACCACCATGTCGCTAAGCTGTCCATTTCAAGTATTCGGCTAGTTTGACCAAGTTTTGACTTCATTGTCCCAATGTGATTTGGTTGTAGTATTAAGGTTTTATATGATTTTCAATGACATGTCCTTTCCCCTTTGTTTTTTGTGAAAATTCTCATTGCCGATTTGAAAGAATGCGCTCCAAAGATTGATGGCTTGGTAACGACTTTTTTCGAAAAGTAATCGTTGCAACGATCTAGCCAAAATTTGTAGGCAGGCCAGTGATCTATGGAACATTACATTTTCCCTATTCATTATCAGTCAAATGATTGAACTTCATATTATACTGCAATGCGCTGGTTCTAACACCTCCTGCACTCTATGTGTTCTCTTATAACGACCACCCATGAGTACCTCAAAATCTCTCTTTTCTGCGTTTAGGTGGATCCGGTTAGTAGTTAAAAGGTTATTTCTCTTATCCAGCCTAGTGCAATGTTTTAAGTTTTTCTTAATTGATCATTGCCTAGTCATTTACTCGTGCCACAAAAGGTGGCTGTAAAATGAATGCAGAACTCTTACAATAGTTCTCACTCCTCGTTGTTTTGACTTCTAACTCCAAAACATGACTGTACAGTTTTCATAGCCATGCCATTTTCATTGCTTTACAAAAGAAACCTTTATTCAGTTCACGTCCCATAGTCACAAACAATTATTTTTGCAGTTTAAGTCTTTACTGTTCTCACTTTGAATTACATAAGCGCCCATTCGTATCAAGATTGACTCAAGCATCGACAAATATTAACTCACAAAAACTGTGTATCTTATACTGCTTTATCAGATTAACGTCTCTCCCATGAAATGAGGCAGTATCTGTGGATGACAGAATGCAGCACAAAAGTGAACGCGTCGATTTCTGATGTCTAGCTTCATGTTTTTTAGAGGTGAAGAGTACAATTTGTGTCCAGCAAATGGTACATCATTGAACATCATGGTGATCATATTGCTAATCCAATTTCTTTGATTTCCTCAAAAAAATATCAAGAGAATTAACAAAAGTGTCGAAACGCGAAAAAACTTATGTGTCAAGCCAATCTAAAAAGTAAAGAGAGCACAGTTAACCTTGTATTTTCTTCTGTCAACAATCTAAAAATCGCAATACAGGCATGATTCACAAAGAGCCTTTTTTAGCATTTTCAAATCTATCAATTGTCATCAATATCGCCGTTGGGTAATTTGGAAAAATCTGCCTTGAGTGAAGATTTGTAAGTTTCTTCACTTTCAATAAATTTTCTCCGTAAACCTTCTCAAAAACCTTCGCGAGGTGAATGAAGAACAAAGTTTTTCCCATATTTCTAATAGAGAAAATGGGAAATTCATGAATTGAAGAAAATTTATCTCAATAAATAACGAAAATCACGCCACTTAAACAGCAAGCCCTTTCGAAGCCGTAAATCAGATCGCTGCCCGCAGCATCACTCGACAGTCCCGCAATTTTTGACATTTACACTAAAACTTTCATTTTCAGAAAAATTTTTAGCTCTTTTGTCTGAGTTGTAGAAGATAATCTGATCTATCGCTGTATGGATCCTCACGTTTTTTTCTCTGTGTTATTACTTCACCACCTTCTTTTTTCGTCTTTGGGCTCTGTTGCACCTTTTCTTCTCTGGGCTCATTTTCTCTCTTTGCGCTTCTTCCAAACACAATTTCTGCCGCGCGCTTCTTTTCCCTTTCGCGCCTCCTCCTTGCACTACTTGTCCTCTTTTGCGCTTCCTGCCATCTTTCGCTTACATTCTTCGCTCTTTTTCTGCGCTTAATCTCGCTCCTAGTAAATTGTGATTGCGCTTTTACTTCTCAGCGCTGCTTCCATCTCTTTGCAGCTGTTCTCGCCGCCCGCGCTCCTGCTCTCCTTTTGTACTTTTTTTGGCACTTTCCCTTCTTCTTTTTCTTCTCTGCGGTCTACATAGTGGGAGAAAGTGAAGGAAAGAATCTGTACCCTCCCTTATTCTCTCCATGCTGTTTCCCGCGCGCTTCTTTTTTCCGCGTTTAACCTTCTTTTTGCTTTTCATTCGAATCCACGCTGGTTCCTTGAACTTCTGCTTCTTCATCATCTTCATCTCGGTGCTTCTTATTTCCTGGGCTCCTTCTTCCATTTCGAGTTTCTACCTACCGGCGTTTCTTCTAGCTCTCTCTCTCCCTCTCTCTCTGCACTTTTTCCGCGCTTTTTCATTTCTCGCTTCTTTTTGCACTTCGCGCTTCCTCCCTGCACTACTTCTACCTTCTGCGCTTCCTCCGCATTCATTTTGTTTCTCTGCGTCCCTCCTCTATCGAATGCTATTTCTTTCCTTCGCTTTCCCATTCCTTCGCGCTCCTTCCCGCGTTTCTCTACTTCTGCGTTACATCTTCCTCTTCGCGCTTCTACCTTCGTTTCTTCTTCCAAGCGCCACTTCTTCTTCTCGTTCCTTTCTCCTCTTCATGGTTCTTCCTCCCACCCTCTCCTGTGCTTTTCGAACGTAATTCTCTTCATCATAGCGGTACTTTTTCCCTTCGCGATGTCGTGCTTCTTCATTCGGGCGCTCCTTTTTTGCTTCACGCTCTTTCTGCCCGTTATTCTCTCTGTTCGTGCTTTCTGATGGCGTTTTTTCTCCTCCACGCTGCTTGCTCCTTCGCGCTTCATTTTCCATCTTTCCCAGTTCTTTGCCTGCACTACTTCTTGCTCCTTGTGCTTTTTCCTCACGCTTCTTGCTCTCACGTCTGCTTCCACGAGCACCTTCTTCATCGTTGCCCTTACTTCCCACGCTTCTTCTTCCTCTTTGTGCTATTTTTTCTCTTCGCTCTCCCGCACTTTCTCATTAGCGCGCTCCTTTCTTGCTTCTTGCTCCTTCTCTCTACTTATTCTGCCTCTTCGCGCTCTCTGATCGCGTTGTTCTCCTCTGCGCTGATTCTTCCTGTTCGCACTTCTCATTGCGCCTCTTCCTCGCGTTATTTTTTTCCCGCGCTTCTATTTCCTCTTCGTGTTTCTTTCTGGCACTTCTTGTTCCTTCATGGGCTTCTTTCCCATGCCCCTTCTTCCTCTTTAAGCTACTTTTCTTCTTTCGCGCTCTCGCGCTACTTCATTCGCAAGCTGCCTTCCTTTGCATGCCACTCTTTCTGCGCGCTTATCCTCTCATCTCGCGCTTTCTAATCGCCCTTTCTGAGCGAGATTTTTCTTCTCTGCGCTACTTCCGTTTTTTCGTGATTCTTCTCTTCTGCTCTTTCTTTGCCCTTTTGGTTGGTGTTTTTCCATCACCTTCGCGCTTTTCGTGGTGAAAGGGATGGATGGAATGCGCGGCTTTACCTCTTTGTCCTCGCGTTGTTTCCGCGCGCTTTTTCTTTTCTGCGCTAAATTTTTTATTTGGCTTTTCCATTCCTTCCTTTCTTCCCCACTTCATTTCTTGATCGCTCTCCTTCTTCCTTTTCGCGCTTTGTCTCGTCCTTTCTTCTCTGCACTCTCGCTCTCTCACTTTTAAGCTTCTTCCTCGCGTCATTTCTTTCCCGCGCTTCTTCTCCTTTTCGCACTTCTTCCCTGGACTGTTTGCTCCTTCGTGCGCTAATTTATTCCGCTTCTTTTTCTCTTCACAATGTCTTCTTCCTCAGCGCTCTCGCTTTCTCCATTCGCGTGTTGCTTTCTTTTGCATACCTCTTTTTCCGCGTGTTCATTCCCCCTCCCTGCGCTTTCTGATTGCGCTTTTTTTTTTCTCTGCGCCTCTTCCACCTTTTCTTGCTTCTCTTTAGGCTTCTTTCTCGCCTCATTTCTTTCCCGCGCTTCCGTTCCCTCTCCCTTTGCCTCTTCCCTACAATACTTCTTTCTCTTCACGCCCTTTCTCCACGCTTATTCTTCTTCTTCCCTCTTCTACCTAGCCGCGCACCTTTCCACTCCTTCCGCTTGCTCTCCACCTCAGTTATTTCACGCGCTTCTTTTCTCTTTTCCTAATTCTTGCCTGCACTATTTACTACTCTTGGTACTGTCTCTTGTCGCTTCTTTTCTCCATTCGCGCTTCTTCACTACAGCACTTCTTCTTAACACCTCCTCCTCCTCACGCTTCTTCCTTTCCTGCGCGCTTCTACCTCTCTGCGCTCCTTCTCTCTTTTTACGCTTTTTCCCCGCGTTGTTTCTTTCACGCACTTCTTTTCCCTCCTCGCGCTTCCTTCATCCACTACCTATCCTTCATCGCGCTTTCGCCCGCGCCTCTTCCTCTGATTCGCGCTTCTACCTCTCCGCGCTCCTTCTCTCTCATTGCGGTTCTTCCAATTGTTTCCTCTTTCCTGCGCATCTTGCCTGCACTGCTTCTTCCTATTCGTGCTTTTTCTTCGCTCTTCTTCCTCTCACTTCTGCTTTCCCGAGCTAGTATTTTCTGGTTGCGCTTATTTCCAACGCTAATCACCCTCTTTGCGCTACTTTTTTTTCCATCGTCATCTCGTGCTTCCTCTTTTGTACGCTCTTTTCTTACTTACTGCTCTTTGTGCGTGCTTACACTCTCTCTTCTAACTTTCATCGCACTTTTTTTTTCACTACGCTGCTTCCTCGTCTTAGCGCTTCTATCCGCGCTTCTCTTTGAGCCTCTTCTCCGCATGATACTTTGCACACCTTCCCGTTCCTTCTTTTTTTTTCGCGCTCTTTTTCCCCGCGTTACTTCATCCCCCCTCCGTGCTTCTCCGCCGCCGCTCTCCTTCTCTCTTTCTCTCCCTCTATCTCTCTCTCTCTCTCTACGTTTCTCTCCTACACTATATTCCCCACCGCTTCTTATTCTGATAAGCGCTTCTTCACTTCTCAACTTCCTCCTCTAGGCGGTCGCTCCTCTCGTTTCTTCTTCTTCGTGCTTCTTCTTCTCAGCGCTCGTTCTCCTTCACTTTCTGCACTACTTTCTCCTGTTCGTGCTTATTCTCTCTCGACGATGTGCGAAAAGGAAATAATAACGCAAGGAAAAAATATGTCATTGGCGCACTTCCTGTTTCAATTCCCTCCCTTTCTGCTCGCTTGCTTTCTCTCTATACACATTCTGGTCGTGCCTTTTCTTCTGTGCGCTGCTTCTTGCTCCTCTTCCTTTTACATCCCCGTGCTCCTTCTCTCTCGACGATGCGCGAAAAAGAAGGAATACTACGGGTAGGAGCTCTTTACCGGCACGCCCTTACTTTTGCTTCCCGTCCCTCCTGCTCGTGTGCTTTCCTCTATGCATTCTGGTCGCACCCTTCACCCTCTAGGCTATCCCGTCCTGTTCGTTCTTCCACCACCCCTTCCAAATTCTCTCTCACGGATGCTCGATGTGGAAGGAATAACGCGAAGAAAAAATTGTTCATTAGCGCTCTCTCTGTTTTCGTTCCCGTCCTTCCTGCTCGCTTGCTATCTCTCTATGCATTCTTGTCGCACCCTTCACCCTCTAGGCTACCCCCTCCTGTCCGTGCTTCTACTTCCCGTACTCCTTTTCTTTCAATGATGCACGAAAAGGAAGAAATAACGCGACGAAAGATCTTTTCATTAGCACGCTCTCTGTTTTGCTTGCCTCTCTTTCTGCGCGCTCGCTTTCCCTCTATGCGCTTTCTGGTCGCGCCTTTTCTTCTTTGCGCTGCTTCTTCCTCCTCATGCTTCTACATTCCCGTGCACATTCTCTTTCAAATATGTACGAAAAGAAAAGAATAGCGGAGAAGTTTTTCATTAACGCCCTCTCTCTTTTGCATACCTCTCTTCCTCCTCGCTTGTTTTCTCTCTATGCGCCTTCTGATCGCACCGTTAACCCCCTGGGCTACCCCATCCTGCTCGTGCCTCTATCACCCCATCCGCATTTTTTCTCAAGAATGCGCGGTAGGGAAAAAATAACGCGACGAAAGGGTTCTCATTGGCGCGCTTTCTGTTTTGCTTCCCTCTCTTTTTTGCTCGCTTACTTTCCTTCTGTGCGCTTCCTTGTCGCACCCTTCATTCTCTGCACCTCTTCCTGTTCGTGCTTCTATCTGCCCGTTCTCATTCTCTCTCGACGATGTGCAAAAAAAATGATATAGCGAGAAGAAGGTGCTGCTCATTGGCTCGCCCTTTGTTTTGCTTCCCCACCCCCCATTCCTTCTCGCTTGCTTTCCCTGTGTGCGCTTTTGGTTTCGCTTCGTCTTCTCTGCGCCGCTTCCTTCTTTTTGTGCTTCTTCTTGCTACGGTGCTGGCTCTATTCTCATATTTTCCTGGCCTCTCCTCTTCTATTTCACCCTTCCTCGTGGTGCGTGGCTATGGAAGGGAGGTGCCCTTTCGCTTTACTGGTTGCGTTTCTTCCACGTGCTTCTTTTCCTCTCTGCTTTCTCTCCTAATTGTTACTTCCGTTTCACAGCTTTTCCTCTCTCCTAGTTGTTCTTTCCAATTCACGCTTTCTCTTCTATTCGCTACATCCTCTTGTTGGTGCTTTTACCTCACCGTTCTCCTCTTTCATGAACGCACGAAAAGAGGCAATTGATGAGTGAAAGTTGCTCTTCATTGACGCGCTCTCTGTTTTCTTTTACGCTCTTTATGCTCGCTGCTCTTTCTCTATGCGCTTTCTGTTCGCCCTTTTTCTTTTGTGCGCTGCTTCCTCCTGTTCGCGCCTCCTCTCATCACGCTTCTGATCCCTCTTTGCGGTCATTTTTTTAGTGCATCCTCTTATTTTTCGTGCTTTTTCCATCATTTGATAAGGTATGGGAAGGAGGTGCCTTGGCGTTTTTCCATGTGCTTGGTCTTTTTCGCACCGCACCTCTCCTAGATGGTCTTTCGATTCACGCCTTTCTTCTTTACGCTGCATCAACCTCTTCGCTCTTCTAGCATCTCGTGCTCCTTCTCTGTCGAGGAAGTGCGAAAAGGAAGAGATAACGCGAGGAGAAAAGTGCTTGAGAATTTGAGATTAAGTGATTTGTGCATTAGGCTCGCTTCGGAGCTATTATGGCATCTATAGCTTCCTTAAAGTTTATTTATAAATCAAAGTTCCGTTCAAAGTGGAGTCGTGGCAATCAGCGGTGTCTTTCTGCAAAAAATTTTACTTCTTCAATTTTTTCAGCGATAAAAATAAAGGATTCGACAGAAAGAACTGCATCATGTGGACGCTATGAAATTTGAATGTCATGATATATGCTGTTCATAAAAATGTCTAGGTGCTAACTGTTCTTCTTTCAAACATATCTCATTTCCAGCCATGGTATTTTTGCTAACTGTTCACTGATTAATTCGACTTGACAGGTTGACATTTTTTAGAGCGATTACGCTAACATGGTTGGCATCAAGTTTTACTTGACCAACGTTTTTGTCTTCTTCAAAACGAGGTGTTTGCAGTCATTATACACAGCCACTAAATATCACCGTGTGTGTTTTCGTAGTCGCATCAAGTCGAAATTGAATAAGTGGAGCATCGTTCAATCGGAAAATCATTAATACCGACTTCATATTGACCTGAGCGTTGATAGAATAATCCATTGTTTGTGAAGAGCAGATACGAAGTTGTTAAGAACAAGAATCATTCGAATAGATTATTAGCTGACTTTCTTCGAGGTTTAGCTTCTTCACAGCCTGGAAAGGTCACACTGGTACGCAATCTACTTGGTTAAAGACCTTCACAATAGCAAAAAAGCTTGATGCACAGATTCTCATTTGCATTATAATAGCTTTTTTTAAACTCTTTCCATTTTTTTCATAAGTCCTCCGGTTATTGTCAGAGATCAATGTACAGAGTTTTACAGAAGATAGATTAATGTCCCTTTCAGATCAAGTAATCGGACTGAGATACGGCGAGAGAGAAGCAGGTCATTTTCTAGTCCTATAACTCATCCAAAGCGGGTTGAGTCTTGGGTGATGAAGTCTTATAATAGGGATGGTATCTGTGCAGGGATGGTATCTTTCACTTTGAAGTCTATTTCACTATGATTCTGTATTTTATGTCCGATTAGTGAAGCATCTTGTTTAGTTTACTAACTTAGTGTCCTTTTATAGAGGCGCAGGCAGGGTGATGTAGACATCACGTTTCAATCTTGGCTGCTATAGACTTCACAAGCGGGTAGCTAAGCTGTTCACGAACATTAATACCGCCTCTCCGTCAGTGTAATTATACAGTTGTGAGTTTCGCAATGACGATCGTATTAGTGTTACGAACTACTTGGCATCTGACAGAATTTGGTGCTGTTCCAACTATTGCTGTCGTCAGAACGTCTGGCAATATTGGGTAAAAAAAATTTGGCTGAATAATCCCGTGAGTGCCAGTCACAAAACTGCAGAAAATTTTCTTGGCAGCACCTTTTTTCATACACGACATTCGATCTGTCACAATTCAGTGCGATTTGCTAATTTGCTATGATAGCAGCGCATCCTCTAGTAACCAGTGAAACACTTTGTGCTTAGCTAGCACGAAGGGAACACATAGTCGTCAACACTTTGATATTGATCGTATGCTACGTATAAGAAGACAACTGTCAAGTGAATATTCATTCAATACGCTCCTTCAACTTATCGCTTTTTTCTCAGTGCAACAGCAAAGGCACACATCGCGAAGGCAAAAGGCGGTGTACAATCACTGGAATCACTGTGGGACTACAGAAGATGAAGACGACGAAGCTTTAGCCGAATCAAAGTTATTACCAAAGTCTGGTTAGCCATTAAAGGAAACTTTGAGGCGCTTTCCTTCATAGTTCAAATGGCAAAATACTGTGCATTTAGGATAATGTTTTCGATTTCCTTAGCGATAATATCATCGCAGTGACTGTTAAGCAAAAAAGAATCAGTAGTCTGAGAAGCCAGTATCTTAATGAGTGATAGCATTTATAAACGATTTGTTGGATCAAAATGGATCACTATGGAAGCAAAAAAAAGGAAGAAGAATGTCATGAAAATAAGTGCAGGAAGCAAAACATCATGTAGAAACACACTAGTAAACTTTTACATTTTTTACAAACAAGCAGTTTTGGCAATTGTGAAGAACACTGAATATAGATGATCACACTTCACTATTACAGGTTTAAGCATAAAAGGTCTCTCCATGATATACTATGTGCTATCGTACTAAAAATCTCTTATTCAGTATAAAGACTTCTGGGTCTCGCAAAAAACTAGGGAAGATCAAAACTGAAGATATTTTCTGTGACATCCTTTGTACAATCTAAGACAATTGATTGATTGCCAAATAAAGTATTTGCGCAGTAAACCAGCGTTTTTCCAATACAAGACACGTATATCTAAACTAAAAGTAGATGAACTAATAGAGAAAATCCTGTTCTATCAAAGTAACATTGGAAAACTGAAAATTTTGGGAAAGCGCAGAAATTATTCTAATCAAGCGAGAATCGCGCACCGCTGCTCATCTAGCCTGCGCATGTCGATTTCTATTGCCGTCCCTTAGGGGCTAATTTTAGATTCAATGCGTACTTGAGTACAAATCACACTTGATTTAGAAGGTGCAATTCCTCCTACGCAACGAAAGTGGCCTGCAGTAGCAACTAAGAGTACGAATTGAGGTTCGTCTTCTTCACAACTAATCTGGGAGCCAATTCAATTCTAAAGGACGCTCCACAATCACTGTTCCTCTTTCCGTTCACGGAAGTCCTCATCACTTCAACTTTCCTATTTCAATCTTTTCCCTCTTTCCTATTGCGTTTCTACCATCGAGGATATGCAGAGCTGTCTTTCTGCTCACTATGATGTTCTCTGAAGTACAATTTTGCACATCCTTTTGAGTAATTCAAGGAACGCAGATGTGATTTACGGTGTATCAGTTCGTGTAGTAAACTGGTTAAAGAAGCTTCGTGACACATACGTGGCCAGGCTCACCAAGCCTTCCATCCCCTCTGGGGTTGGCGATTAATATTAAACTTCTTCTTGGCGAATTAACATAAACTTCTTTGGTAGGATAGCATCACTAACTTTGCATCAGAAACTTGTCGCAAATTAGTGCGTAGGCTGGAAATGCATCCAGTCATGTCTATCGATGCTTGATAATGTCGAGTGCACGGCGCACTAATCAATATTGACTCTCAAGAAAAACGCCCCGTAATTGACTTCACTGAGCACACAGAGAAGCCTGCACGTATATCAAGAGCGTGTTTCATGCTTAAAAATAAGTTGAGTGCTAATTGTCTACTACGAGGCGATGGAGTCACTCTGGACCGCTTCTGCGTCCATAGTGAAGCATTACAACAATAAATTTAAATATCTATTAACACATGAAGATAGAATTCCATTACTTACGTACCCCAGAAATTCTTTTATATGGCGCGTTTATGCTTGGTGAAGCTTGCAGTTGTTACTAAATCTACGAAATTCCTTCATTAACATTCGAAACTTAGTAGAGGAGTGCATAATTGTTTTGGAATCCACCATTCATCAGTGTCTAAAAAAACTTTTGAGTTCGTTATTTTTAGTGCTTTTTAGTGATTCTAAAGTCATGAATATAGACCTGAGAGGTATTAAGTGGTATGCAGAACATTCAATTCGCGGCGGGAGATGATTTCCTGTTTCACCGATACTGTGGTAGCGTGCTACAACTACACCACCGATGCCACCGGTTTGCTACCATCATTTTTCTAACACCGTCAAAGTTTGGTTGCTGACAGCTACGTTAGATTACGTTGATAAAAAAGTGATAAGAAATGGTTGACTCGGTGGTGTACTTGAAGCATGCGACTCCGCGATGGATGAAACGGGGGGTTCATCTCTCGGCTGGGGTTGAATGATGGTGAGTTCCATCCAATATTCTTACAGGTCAAAAGATTTCGTATCGAATGAAAAAAGTCAACATTGTGATAAGTATTTTCGCTTTTCTTTCGTTCAAAAAAGTAGTGTCTATAGAGCTTAACAGGTCTTCTGAGCAAGAATGGAGAAATCGCTGCAGCTGGATTATGACAGAAACTGAAAATAGGATTAATATGGTAAGAGATCTTGGTACTACAGGATTATTTACTTACATGCGAACACAATCGCGCAGACGATTTGCATTCTTTTTGCTTTTTCTAGGATTGGTACCACCCTTGAATACAGTCTAGGTGTAGCAATCAGTTAATAAAGCTGTTGGCGTTGATCACTTTATAAAGAATGTGCCATGCATTCATCTATTTTGGATCGTCAAAGATCACTGACTGAATGTCAGGCCTCTAAAATGATTTGCGGTAGTCCATCAATGTCTACAACCCAGTGCTGCTATCCTCCCAAGTAGGTCTGGTATCGATTCGCCGACTCTGGCAGGATGGAAGCTTGCTATGCCTTAAGCGCACCCCGAACCACCGTTTAGCAATCTATGTGTGTCGTAGAGCTCCTCTAACTACTGCGTCACATGGCTTCGTAGAATCTAATTATATTGTGCTATTTCCCGCTAAAACAATGCGCATAACAAACTTCTGCGTGGATCTATCCACAGGTAATTTTCAGATTTATGAGTACGTCACAAGAGGATCTTGATTATCCACAGCCAATTTGCATTTCTCCTTTTGACGTTTTGTGGTTGAACTGTTATTGGAGAAATGATTAGATTTCTTTTCCACTTTGGGACGTGGCTTCAAATTCGAGCTTATATCGAAGTTCTGAAACACTATTGCGTCAACTTCTTTTTACACATTTACGTTATCTATTGATTCACAAATTGATGGTGTGTAATCGAGTCTTAAGAACAGTCGACAGAGCAACTACATGTCTTTCCCAAGTAGTTCTATCTAGGTGGACCTTTCTAAACATAAGCTAAAATGAATATAAAGAAACACTATTTTAGAACATTTGATTCTGAGTGGTAAACGCGAGTAACGACTTTTGCCCCTAGGTGTTGTAAGTCGTATGTAACTCATGCACAATGAAAAGCTTCCTCCGAACCCAAAGCAGAAGCGTCAAGAGTCGCCTTCATTTTTGACAAACGTACCAGCAGATATTTCTTGTTCCCGTCGGCAATGCTTTAAATAATTTGTCGAACAAACTCGTTTCAAAGGTTTTGCTTCTTTCTAATTAGGAGAGCAAATGAGAATCGACGTCATCCTCTGTAGAACAACTTTTCACAGGAGTGTTAGTAGATATTCCAATGCTGAGACTTGAGGCTACAGCCCCACGGTCGATTATTCAAAACATCCTTTCATAACGCTGTGATCTGCACAGAAAACTATGTCTCAGACACGCATGTTTCTTGTCGGACAAGGCTCTTTCTTTGGACTAATAAAAATCTTTCGATAGCGTAATCGTTTCTGATTCCAACGCTGAGCTTATATCCAGAAAACATCGTCTCTGCGCAACACAGCAGGAAAAACAAGTTAAATTCGATGTGACAGAAGGACGACGTGGATCCAATTCACATCATAGTCGGTGCGGCGGCCACGTCGACTGCTGATGCGACACTACTCTAAGCGTTTATAGGTTCGAAAATCGATAGTTACATCACAGCTCACTATGCGCCGCACCCAGTGCCCACGTGAATTCGCGCAGGAGCCCGCAGCTCACACATGATAATTCGGCTTATTACCAGCTGCGTTGCAGCTTATTTTACTTAGGCGTTTTGATAAAACGGTCTTCTCAGGATATGAGCACAGCATTGTAATTGAATTTGATCACGTCATCAAATGATCACTAATAGTCCAAAGAAAAAGTGTCCGCCGAAAAATATGAGTGTCCAAACCCAAAAAATCTGCTTCTGTAAAAACGTCAAAAAAGTTATTTTTTTCGAAAACCGGCGACGTGGGATATAGCCTCGACTCTCAGCTTTTGAATGGCTACTAACACTCCTACAAAAAGTTCCTCTCCAGCGAATGAGATTGGTTAATCATTGGCTTTCTCATAACAGGAACAACCAATTTCTTTTGTGCAACGATAACTATTTAGGTCTTCTCTGCCGACTGCTACTATCTAAGAATGTTAGATGAACTGTCGACTAGATAGAGAAAGTTAAACGAAAAGGATCCGACATATGGATTTATTTCATACATAACTTCATTCTATGTGTCAGAGGAAAATAAAATTTAATGGAGGAGAACGAAAACTGCTACTCAAGCGTACTAGGAATTAGGATTTTCCTCACGATTTTTCCGATCGATGTTATCAATGAGAAACTTTGGAAGCTTAGAAGACGTCCAACAAAGAACTCTTTCCACGACGTAACTGTCGTCATTTTGTCGTTGTCGCTATTGACCTTCATCGTTGTAATGAAGCAGTTAGTGCGTATTAAGGTCTAGCTACCCAAGTTTGAGGCATGTCAAAAGACCTGCGTGACAACTCATACTTTTCAGACAACATTTTTCTGTACCGTCATCATGACCACCCACTTGGCGTATCGACCAGGCATGGCGACATTAGTTTGAGATGATGACGTTAGTGGTAACGGGTCCATGTTTCTCAGAACTGCTTTTGCTTCCTGAATCAAAGGAACAGTAATTGAAAAGCAAGTATAAGTACCTTAGCCCTGTTGACTGGCATAAAGAATCTTGACAGTTGTCTACACTAGAGAGATACTACTACTTTTACACTAATGCATTAAATCCCTCTAACATGTATTCTGATTGACAGCAGCTGTTCGTTGGTGAGAAATACTGTCTTCCAGTTTTCACCTCGCGAATCCACTATAATTGTTACGTGGTGGTGAAGCAGTTAATTCTAATCCCTTGGCACCGCCTTGATTTCTTGTCTAGCACACGGTGCTGTCAACTGGCTTTGTAGGCGCGCTTGCATGATAATGTTGTGATTCCCACCACACTTAGAATTTGGCGGCACTAAAGGTGATTTTGTGCAAAGAATTCACATCTAGTGGCAGCATACGATCCTTAACAACTCAGAACAATCTAGACAAACATTTCGTTTTCGACAAACGTTTATTGAAGTCTCTCCAATGCAATTTTTTCTTTCATTAATCACAACAACCCTTTGAGTGACGACAGAAATGTAAATCGCGTCAGAAAACTACAAAATTGTCATTCGCACAGGTGCTGCCAGTACGTGATCGCGTCACGTGTAAGGTAAAGAATCAAGTTGCACCTAAGTGGTTAAGACTAGAAAGTCGGTTATGGAATTCGATACTACAACGTGTATAGCTCTTATGAATAGGTCTAGTCTCAAAGCGCTCCTGTGGTGAGTCTACCTCTAGTACGAATCCAATCACTCAGGTGGTACATTGTACAAGTTATGAAGGTTTGAATCTATAGATTCGGAAATTTTCTTCAAAATAACATTATTGTAGTAGAGTACACCGACTAATTAAATAGACAAAGGAAAAGTAGATTCAAAAAACAGCAATGTTTAGGCAACTTATTAGGGATGGCGTGCACTATCTTCGATACACGCAGCATTTTGAAGTGACATGTCGAAACCAATTTTTCCAAGATATGTGAGCAGTTTTTTCATTGGGCAGAGCAAAGAATAGAGCAATGACCTCAACGAACTTGTTCTCAGCGCGAGAAATGACTACTGTTGGATTCATCCAGACTGATTCTAGCGGTGGCGACCAGCAATGCATTGATTAGCGGCTTACCTAGAAAGGGCTAAACTTTGTAAGTGTGAACTCTTTTTCTACACAATCACAAACTAAGATGAGATAGGCAATTAATGAACAAGTGTCAAACACGACGTATTCTCGAAGAGTTACTTCATTCTACGAAAGCAATTGTTCGCTTTTTGAATCCTAAAATCTGGTAACAAAACCATTCTCAACCGTACAAGATTGTCATTTAAGCCTATAAAAAATGCTCATTTTTTGCTTTTCAACAGTGGTATGATGTTATAGACACATCTAAGAAATGCGACACTATTTGAAACATTATAACACTGCGAAAAAAAAGCAGTAAAAACACTACAATTCTCGAGTATCAAATATCTCAAAGCCTGTCAGGTCCAATGGGGTCATAAAGCGAAATAGCATACCCGACCAAACTTGTTGAAGGTTGCTGGCTGATAGCTATCATAGAGAGACTGATGAATGAGTAGTGGAGGCAAATGTACCTCAATAGTGTAGTGGTAGCACGCGTCCTTGATAAGGATGAAATGAAGGTTCGACTCTCGTCTGAGGTCGAATTTCTGCTCACCACTCAATTCTCTTAGATAAGTTTGAACATCTAAGAGTGCTGGTGTGCAACATGAGACTCCGGAGAGCAGCTGAGCTGACTGTCCATTGTGCAACGGCTCGTGCTACCACTGAACACTCGCCATCACTTCAGCTGATTTAAGCGGACTCTTAGCAGACAGATATAGCTTGAGTAACACCGAATACAAAACAAACTGCAGATTTCTCGGAAATCCGTAGTGTACTGTGGCCGCAAAAATGTGATCACACTTCACACTCGAAGCGCATTTTTTGTTTGAATAAAGATTGTGGATGGTATCTCAACAAACTTTTAGTATCATTTTATACGATAATTTGACGATTCTGAATATAAGTGTGTTTTTTTAAAAATCTTCATAGAGCGCCGAATAACGAAAAGACGATTACGTTAAGAACTCATAGACTTAAGCTCCATAACGGGTTCATCTGGCACAATAGAATGAAAATAAAAGCTTAAACTCACATAACGTTGAAGGAACTATTCTTCTACAGTTCTAATACGAAAGACCTAGAAAAATTACCACGAAACCGAGAAAATTTTCCGATAGTAAACGAAAATCACGCAATTTCGAGGCGGTCTTGAGATCGCTACGCACAGCGCGACTGGAGGAATGCAATAATGCCCGGTCAGGTGTGGAAGTCAATTTTATTTTTGCTGCTACAGCGTAGTGAGAAGGTCTTGTCAAAATTCAAACTCAGTATTAAAGCGTCGAGATTATTCTATCGAATGACTGCCAAAAATTGAAAAAAGCAAAAAAGTCCTTGCTTCCAAAGGGTTGATAAATGTATTAATATAAAAGAAAAATACCGACTAAAACCATATTGCCATAAGTTCTTACCATATCGATGACGTTGTGATCGTAGCAAATCCTACGTGTATGACGAACGTCTTCCATAAAATCAACGTCCATTTCTTCGGAATCAACCAATGTCGAGGTTTAGGAGAACTTAACGTCACAGAGTCAGATCCGACGTTCACGGCTGCTTCGACGTATTCCAAAAAACATATTATATCGACGCTAAATTACCAACTCAGTAGTCTGTGGAACGGGGAGATACAACGCAACACTTTGGAAAATTGCAATAGTTGATTGTTTCAAAACCTATACAGTGCATGAACTCAATTGATAGATATACTGAAACTTCATGTGTTGCCTCAATTTCTTCCCTTAATAATGACCACAAACGACGTGAGCTGAATAAAGGGGAAGTGAGAGAAGTTTGGTGATTAAGTGATTAGTGATGTTCGGTGCAGGGTTGATCCCCCGTAACGTCATAGCTGTGTAAACAAACCAAATGCTCCTCAGCAGTCTCGTAAAGCGTGCTCATGAAGTGGTAGACTACATGCTTTTTTTGGAATAGGAAGTGTCAATTCCTAACATTATTATCTATAAATTCACAGTGTTTACAACTTTCGATCGAGGGAAGACTCCATAGGATGCGAATATTGTCACTATGGTCAACTAGAGCAGCAAAATAAGGGGTGGTTACTGATTTTGGAAATAGACCTCTTCCATCAGAACTTTGTTGAACGCTCCAGAGGGGGAAAACATTGTCTGGAAGGATAAATGTGATGGAACGTAATCCAAAACTTTGTTTACCCCGAGAGTTTGACTCGCTTCCAAGATTTTCTAAAGAACTATGCAATTTCCTTTTGGTCAACTGTTTTCAACACTTTGAGAGGCAACTGGTACACGGCGCTAGCCTTGCACCACCGCCGCGTGCGGCGAGGAACAGTACGTCGTGCGCGTGGGTCACTGACTCCTGTCATCGGGATAAAGGTTACCGGTTTAATCCCATCCCATGACGTTTCCCTGCAATTCTGTAGGTGTTATTTTTTTTGGTGTCGATTGAGAACGAAGGCTTTTCTTTAAGTAGTTATTATAAAAAAGGAAACGCTCAGTAGTCTAGAACTTTCTTACTTTTTGACACGAAATAAAATCTATGAAGTAACATCGAAACCAACGCATAGGTTCTGAAAACTGACTGCATCAAATTTTTTTCTAAGTTATACATCGTAGAAAAAATGCTTCCAAACCCGACTCTCAAAACATCACCAGGAAAAATGGGAGAAAAGTTGTATATGCTTTGTTACTCCGTGGATCTGCACTTCCTATCAAGAAGGAATACATTGACAGAGAACTGCACGTTTTATTTTTCGCTTTAAGCAGATGCATTATAGGAGAAGTTTCAGTACTAATCGACACCGAGAAATAACGCCAAAAAATGCACTGAAGCGTCGTGGAAGGGGATCGAACCAGTCATCTCCCTCCCGATTCCCGGTATCACTAACCACGTGGTGAGCTAACACAATGAGCTGTCCCAGCTGCGCGCGGTGAGGCGGGCTAGCACCACGTTTTAGTCGTCTACAAAGTGTTAAAGCCTCGTTTTCGAACTCTGATAAACTCTGGTAGACTTTCCAACCTTTTCGAGGTTATGTCAGTTACATACTCATTTTTAGTGGTTTCGCTTACCACGTCAGTGGTAAGGACGAGGACACGTAGTCAATCGCCAAATATACGTACGCCAGTGACATAACAAACCTCAAAAAGGCTAGAAAGTTTGCCAGAGCATGTAAAAGTTTGGAAGCAAGGTTTTGAAATCAGTCGACTAAAAGACGCTATCTAGAGAAATAATGACAGTCGCTAATCATTGACTGTGAAAAACATGACAATAATTCATTTTGCCACGTCTTAACATTCTGTGCCTACCCATTGCAACTACGCACGGTGCTTGATGGGGCGTGTGGTACTGCGGAGATAACTAAAGTCTATAAGAGTACCTCTACAATCGACTGCTTTTGTAGACCTCGCTCAAAACAACATATTATCTGATATCTTAGCCTTTCCTGAGGTCTGCTATGCAACTCTTCTTGTGTTAAACAGGTGTTTCCGCATTACAGCCTCACGGGAAGACCTCAATGACGTGGTGTCTTTTGATTCCGGCAATACCCTTGCAGAAGGAATTACCTCAACAAGTGTTAGCAGTCATGAACGGTTAATCTTTGGTCACTGCTATGTCGACGAATTCGATCATCTGACATTTGGCATTTCGCAAATATTTTGGTGCCCGTTCCTTTATATGTTTGGATATATTTCCTTACGAGGAGCAGACTATACCAAAGGCACCGTGCTTCTGAGGCTGCAATGCCGAAACGCGTGTTTAGCAGTGTACAAGTAGCACAACTGGCCTCATTACAGGGTCATGATATGTTATCAGATTTTGTCTGAGTAGATACGCTTTGTTTTTCTCTTTGCTTGAATTCAGACATCTCCAAAATCAGCTACATTGGGCAGAGATGGTCCACAATATTCAACAATAATACAATAACAAACTCATAAGTAAATATAACAAATTACTTACTCAAACAGATCGCCTGATTTCACAACGTGCACTGGCTTGAAATTTTCATTCAAAGCACCAATACCTTAAACGCTAAAAACTGAATTCTTTAATGCTTTGGAGTCGACTTTGCTTAGCATAACGAATTGATATTTTATTGGATAACTGAGATAACACGAGGTTGATTCTAGACTTTTGCTGGCTAAGGTCCCAATGCCTTCGGCTTCTTCAAAGCCGCATTGATCCGAGTAGGTTGTCCACAGCTGGTCTTTTTTATGATGTCTTCGTAGTCGTGTTGCTTGCTCGTTAATAATCATTTGCTTTTATCTGGACGATCCTACCGTACCAGTCTATACTATTTTGTGCTTACACAGAACATGAAAATATATTAAGGAACTTTCTCTATCAGGGGCTATTAAAAATTTTTTAGCTGCTTTGAAATTTCAAGATAAGCGCGGTCTGGTTTTTACAAAAAAAAAGCGGACAAGTACACACACTTTAAATGCTGGAATTTTTCAAGTTTAATTCTGTCTTCCAGGAATAAGAATAAATAAGATCTATAAATAAAATTACCAAATTCGCAAAGTTCCTCAAAATTACTAAGATCACTAACAAGTACCATTTTTCAGGACAGACCGATCTTATCTAGAGAATTTTAGGGTGCTACTTGACCACGCGACTAAGCAGACTCACATCACGAGGAGGAACAGCTATAGACATGCGGCTCAGATCGCTAGGGATCCAAAGAAGGAATTTCAAATGTTGACCACATGCAGCCTGATTCCAATCAACTTCGTATTGGGTATTTATGGGTAGAGCAAGCAACTGTGCAGCACAGATCGCCCGAAGAAATGTTGAATTATTATCAAAGAATAGTCAAGAATAGCAATTATTGGGTTATACGTAGATCTTAAGGACTTATTTTGCATAACAAACGTGAGGTTAGCATGTGTCAGAGAGAAGTACGACTGCATCACGATCAAGCACGACATGGCGCCGTTTTTTTGTTCAGTCTTCTCGACTGCTTGACATTAAATCTAACACAGAATTGTATAAGCTCTATAAGGTAAAGTCGCTAAAATTTTTCATCAAACTCCTAGTGTTATTTTACCACTCTTATAACTGAGGGGGGAGGATAGTGAGGAGTGAAAGGGAGAGGAAGAGGGAGCGCAGAGGAGGGGGCAGCCGATGATCGAAGATGCGCGGCGCGAGGCTGATATCCCCTCCCACCTCATGATCTTTCTAACCAGTGTTCACGAAGATACGGAATCTCTGAGAAAGCGATGAATGCAAAGAAACGAATCGAATGCTTGTAACTGAAATCCGCACAATTAATGTGAAGATGGACTGTACGAAGTAAAACAAAATATAAAAACTACTCTTAAAAATAACACTTTGTTGTAATCCTTTCGTCGACCTAATATACGCTAAGTCCTCAAGTTTTACATGCATTGATTACTGAGGTCAGAATTTACTAAAAGCTCAAACTTTTGAAGCTATCAGAATACTCGTTCTGTGATGGTTATGCACGCCTGTACTCTTGAATCGCAACTACATCCCAAACTTCGGTAATCAATCTCTGTGTAACTGATCTAAAAGTATGATGACATCGTGAAAAGGTCTATAAGCGTTTATGTCGAAGGGAGAGACAACAACAAATTTAATAAGTAAAAAGACAAAATAACAAGCTACATGAGCAATTAAGAATAAGTTTAGGCAACAGACACGTCAACCCTTTCACAACTATATGTACCGATTTCTCGACCCAAACTATATCTCCCGGCCTACTCTGCTGCATAGAGATCTCTTGCGAGACCTTCTTAGTCATTCAATAGGTACTCGAAGACGGATTTTGTATTGGAGATGGTCTACAAAAAGGTCTCATGTACACTACCTCCGAGAAATGACCTTGCAGCAAGAGACTATGGCATTTGAGGAGAGTGTACGGTCTAGTTAATGTGGCCAATGAAGAGAAGCAGACGCACCTTGTTTTCCCCCCTCCCCCCACTTCCCCCAAATTGGCTCGTATGCAGTCTGGCATAATTTTTAACATTTTCAATCACTGTGATGGCTTCTGCGCATGTGGTGCCGTGGTTAGAGGTGTTCTGCGTAGCACACGAGGCATTGGTTCGATTTCGTGCTCATGAACCACCGAGCCATCCATCACTCCGCGGTCGGTCACTTGATACCAAATTGGTCTCAGACTTGTTGTGGGGGATAAGCAGCACTGACTCTATTTAGCGGGAGGCCACCGCGAGTTCTCAAAAAGGTTAGATATGCATTCAATCATCTCAAGCGGAGTTGAAAATTGAAGACGAAGGCATGGCACATCTCTCAGGAATTGATTAACGCTAAGAGGTTTATCCTCTTATCCTTTTTCTAATGACTTTTAAGTATTGTGCGGAGTAAGAGGATGACAAAACAAGGTAAATGTCGTCATAATCATGATACGTTCTAGCAATTTGACCCGTGTCACAGTTTTCTCCCATGCGAGTCCCAAAAGCATTCAATTCGTCTCGTCGCGTTTGCCGCTTGATAGAGTATATGTCTCCGTCATCAATGTCGTGGAATTCTGGTTCAGCGCATTTTTTTGTATCCTCGGGTACAACCGGTCCAAGGTGTTCCGTAGGGCATTCGTCATTGATTCTCAGAAAGTGCTGCGGAGAAAGGGCCTTCAATCCTGCTTTGCGTTGGGCCGAGCATCAGTAGCTACTAGAGAACATAGCCAAACAGAAATTTTTCACTGGACTTTCAATAGTTATTCAATAGCCATGATAAACGCCAATACATTGCTGTGCTTGGTTTCTGAAAAGGCCTTCTTGAAGCGTTATAGCAGCAGAAAGAAAATTAGGTGCCTGTCCATTATGACGCACCAAATGATAAACCAACTTCATTTGCTGGACAACAACCTTTTATGGGAGTGTTAGCGACCATGCGAAAGCTTAGATTTCTGGTTATAACCCCACATGGTCGGTTTTTCAGTGAGTCTTCAAGTTTTGTGTGGAGTTTTCAGCATTATGTAAAAGTCTTTACGAAAAGGTGACGTGGACTGTAGCCAGAAATCTAAGCATTCAAATGATGGCTGACACCCCCATGAAAATTTTCTGTCCAGCAAACAAGATCGGTTTTTCATTTGTCGCCTCATAATGGACAGGTGCCGAAGGTTAGGATTCATCTTTGGTTTGCGTTAAAGACTTCTCCACTGCGCTATAGCAGCATAGAAAAGATTGCTCTTCGCACTCGAGTTATTCGAGCATGTGGTACATAAATATGCATAAATGAATAGATAAATAAATATATATGTACATGTATATATGTGCACATATATACGTGTGCATCTAAAGAAGCCGTACCTTCCAGTACAAAAAGAACAACATCCCTTCATAATGAAAATGTTCCCTACCCTTTATGCGTACTTTTAGTCGCCTATCGTGTGAGAATGAGAACGTCTTTTTTAGACACTTTTCTTTTGATCTCGCAGATATGTCTGTGCTACAATCAGCTCTCAGAGTCTTAATAAATATTTGGTATATTGAAATACTCTTATGCTTACACTATTTTGAAATCTCTTTGGCGCATCCGAAGGGATAGTGCCTGAAACAATTCACAAGACCGACTATCGATTAACCTCGGCATTGATTGATTAATTCCGCAACTTTCGTCTGTTCAGTAAACACGAGGTTGTTAGCACACGTTTATTTTGTACAAAACATATGGAGTTCGTATCGTTGGCTAACTTTCCGGCAGTCTTGCTTTCCTCAAAGGCTGAAAGAGCTACCTGTGTGCACCTGATTAGTCAAACACTATCATGATTAGCAAAAAAAAAAACTTGTAGTGCTGCTTGATGAACTCGGGGAGCAGCGAGCCAACTATCTATTTTGTATACATTTTCAAATTGATTCTTTGTAAACCTCGCTATACACATTTAGTGTAATCCGTGAGAATGTTTAAAGCGTATTCGAAGCTGGTGCGTCAGTGCTTTACGTAAGTTTCGGCGCTATCGAACGATTCAGTGAAGCCGAACTCTCTCTGCCGTACCCTAATTCAAAGCAAGAATGGAGTGACGTTGTGTTGACAGCAAGCCATATTGTTTATCATCATATTTTCAAAATTGACAGTCAAGCTGGACTCGAGCGGGCGTTTCACTCTTACTGGGGGGTGTGCTGACCAATTGCACTATCGGCTCAATATTGGCTGATAATCATAGAAAAAAGTGGACTTCTCTGTTCGACTGCGATAAAAGATTATTCCACCTCATTTTCTGCACAATAAGCTTCAATAGGAGAGTTAGTAATTATTCAGAAGCTTAAATCTCAGGCAAGAGCTCTACATGGCCTGTTTTCCAAAACATATGCTGTAAAATCCAAAATGAGATATGTTTCACACGACCACGCGTTTTTTTCTTGTCTCACTTGTAGTTCGTTGAACAAAATTTCTCCCTTAGACTGTTACTACTTTTTCAATAGCAGGAATTTCAAGCGATTCAAAAATTTGTTTGCTTTTCTGAGCAAGCACTTTTGATAGCGGTGTAAAACAAAGAGAATATTTGTGCCTTGAAGCTCGCCGGACGTAGCTCTTTCTTTAGACTATTAGTATTCATTCAATAGCGTAAGTTCCAACGATTCGCGAAGCTGAGCTTATTTTCTAGGTAAGACAGTTATCCTGCAGGATAACAAGGAAAGTAATATCAAGTTTCACATATTCGGCAGCTTGTTTACCGGTTGATACAAGCTTCGGAAGGGGGAGGTGAGTGGCAGATTGATCGATGGCCTGAAGTGTTAGACATGCAGGACGCCACTTGTTAATCAATTGGAAACTTTTCTGCGCTTTGAAGAAAATCCAGGCAAATAGTCTGACTAGAATACTGCGAAATTTTTCTACACGTCCGTATGCTTTTCGCGCTTTGAACGAGTAAGACGAATGATAAAAATGAGGGCGCGCAGTGAGTGTGAAAACATAACTTTATACTAGATCTCACAGCGTTATGAAAGTTTGTTTTGAAGAACCGAACGCGCACGACTTTAGCCAGATATTTTAGCTTTCAAAGAAATTCTTGTCCTGCAAAAGGGGTCGAATTTCTATTTGCCACCATCTAACAAAAGAACCGGAGAATATTTTTACTGGTTGTACATATATCCAACATCTGTTAACGTAACTAAATTCGAGACCGATATGTGTCTGCCAGATCAAACCATTTGTGGTCGGTTGGTGACGGATCGCACAGATGGATGCTTTGAGTCGCAGAAAGGGTGACTGCCTATCAGGAGTGTCGGTAGTGCAGGTGGTTAGTACGCACCCCGGAGGGATAAATCTCTGAGTTTGATTCCCGTCCGTCAAGTGGGCTATTGCACATCACTCGTTCATCATTAGTGGATATGTGTTTGTAACATGTCGTTTAACACCGTTTAAGCTAGAGAATTCAAAAAAAAAGATTGTGTTTGATCACAAAAATCATTTTCACTGACAATCAATCACAACCGTTATTTATGAAAGCAGTTCGCTGAGTGAGGATTTCAATCGTGCGGTGTTCCAGTCCGGAAGAATTGACTTGGCGCGAACATGAAGATTTTTATCGCAACAATGGAGAGCAAAGGGCAATCGACGCGGATCATTGCCAAAACCTCGTGCACTGACGACAGCAACGCAGCTCTGCGCTTGCAACACAGTCCGAATTGAATATGGTAAGCGTCCATTTGCTCGCATTCTACTTTGCTTCGCTTTCACGCCTGATCGGTCCGATTTCTCGAACTCAGTGTATTGTTCTGATTGAACTTTTCAACACGTTGGCATCGTTGCACGACATTGATGCTGTGAAACTTCGCTTATTTTTGCTACTTTTCCATGATTGCACTTTTTCTGTAGAATTATAGATCGTCTTTTGTGTGTTATTCCTGTGGTGTGAATTTCCCGTTTTGGGCCGTGGTGCTTGAATTATTTGTGGAACTTTCGCGAGGACAGTAGTTTCTCCTGGATCTAGAGCCAGTTATGCAGTTTTATAATTGCCGAATATTAGATTTATAACGATAAACAAATGTGATAAAAACCACTCGCAGAATAAAAGTTTCATGACAACCTCGTGTTAGCTTGTTAATTAGAAGCTGATACATTCTGCAGTATGTTTACTCAGTTTTACACATTGTATTGATGATTATGATTGACCCTGATACTGGAATTCAACACTGATTTTATTTAAGCACAAAGGATGGGCAAGGTGCATACACTTTGACTTTTTGCGACATAAGATAAAGATGACAGAACACTGGCATTTGTTTATTACAACGTAATTCTTGTGCTCTAAAAATATTGAAGCTTCAAGGTTAATGAACAAAATGTTTGAAAACTATTCCACATATCATTATGAAAGCCATTTTGTAAGATCGTTCATCAGAATGGTTTGAAATGCCCTTCAAAACAACGAGAGCCCATTTTACTCTGGACTAAAAATGTTCGCCATTCAACTGGAAGTGGTAAATCGGCGCACTGCTTGGTTCAGAAAATTAAGACACTAATTGTAGGGCGCCACAAGTTTTTATAAGAACAAAATACGACTTTCACTACGCCCCACAAGTCTTGATAAAAGCGAATTCATGGCTATTCCGTCAGATGGTGACCACTGCAAGAGTCACTAAGTCGACGAAACCTCGTTTGAAAAAATCACTTATTTGAAGATGGAGAATATTAGTGCGCAGGGTCCTCTTCTAAAGTGCCTATGAATAGTCGGTAATTCAACTCTTGCTGATGCCTCCACATGGCTAAATTTGTTGATGAGGTTTGTTGCAGATAATAAAGCGACAAATCATTGAGTACATAGTTTATCATTGACCATAAGCGACTTTTATATTGCATTTAACAAACGATCGAAATAGTCTGGAAATGTTGAGTGGAAAGACATCGACAATGAGCTTGACACAAGTAAAAGCTGCAAGCTGTACAGTGCATATGAGTACACTTTCTCTCATGCATCTCTTCGCCATTTGTCACATTGTCACGAGCTTGCCTTAACTTCGACTACAGTGGAACTCAAAGTCGCATTTCACCTTTCCGGAGGAGTGGTGGCAAAACATGCATAGATAGTGCAGAAGGTTAAGCACGAGCAGCTCGGAGAAAGTGAAGTGCATTACCAAGTCCCGTCTGAAGTCAAATTGTTGCATATCACTCAATATTACCAAGTACATTAAAAACATTACTACCGTAAACAGGCCTACTAAAGAATATGAAACACCTGTGTTTACAACTAATCCTGAGAAACTCAACGGTTCGGCCTGGCAAGCCACATCGGCATTGATTCCAGTAACTCCGTATTTTCGATATACAATAAAGACAAACATTGTTTTTATTCAACCGTTTATTAGAAAGTGTGCTGCAAAACAGGCGGCGGTAGTGCAGCTGGTTAAGCACGCTGCCCCAGAAGGGTAAAATGCATTTTCAAGTCCCTCCTGACTTCGAAGATTTACACATTACTCAACATTATTACGTGTATCTGAAGCATCATAGATGCTTAAGGATAAGCTCGTGGAGTTAATCAATCCCTGAAAGACGTGCCATACATGCTTTTTTATTTTTTAACTTCATTTGAGGTGACTGTTTGCATATCTGGCCTTTACAATGACTCACGGTGTACTCCTGCAGTACCGAGTCAGCTGCGGCATCACAGTACCGCTAAGAAACGGCTAAATAGAAAAAAAATCTAGTTGATCACTTAAATCCGATATTTGTCAGCGTAAATAGGACCGAAGCCAATTTGACTTGCCAAACCAAACTGATCACGGCTGGTTGCTGGCAGGTTGATGTGCTGTAGCGTCGAAAGAGTGTTGTCAAAACAGGTGTCGGTAATGCAATTGGTTAAGCACGCGTTCCCAGAACGAGTGAAAAGCGGGTTCGAGTCCGGCCTGACGTCAGAGTTTTGCACAGAACACAGCAACATTGGGTAATAATATATAATTTTGAGTAGTATATAAAGAAACTGTAGCAATAACACTCACTTGAGACCGGTGAAATTGAATCAAAGTCTATAGAAGCATTCTTCTTTCAGAACAAATGTCGTCACTTCCACGCTACCCGAAGTTCAATGTGTAATAGCTGTCATCACGGTATCATAGAGGTTAGTTGCCGACAGAGTGATACGTTATAGCTTAATAAGAGTGGCGGTAAAACACGTGCCGGTAGTGCAACTGGTTATGCCCACACCTCCAAAAGGATGAGATGGGGATTCGAGTCCCGCCTGACAACAGAGTCTAGCACTTCACCCAACAACATTGAGTTTTGAATGATCAAACCGAATTCTTCTTGTCTGACGGCTTTTAGAGGCGGTACGATGTCCAGATATACCCAGCGATGTAGAGTGATGTGCAGAACTTTTGCGTTACGCGGAACTCAAACCCACATCTCATTCTATTCGCGATCGCAGGATGTGATCCGTTGCACTAATGACACCCATTTAGCACACCATTCTTCCTACGCTTCGGATGCGCTATAGCGTAGAAAGAGTGGTGTGTAAAATGGACGCCAGCAGTGCAATGGATTAGAGAACGCGCTCCCGGATAGAGTGAGTGTAGGTTTGAGTCTCAGTCGACGCAGAAGTCCTGCACATCACTCTACATCACTGAGTATATCTGAAGCTCTAAGTCTATCTCCAACATTATACCACCAGTGAAAAACAGATAAATAAAAAGATTTCTTGTTTATCAAATATCTAATCAATTTTCTCAATGGCGCTTTTCGATACCTTCCCATAAAGCGGCGCCATAAGAATATTCGGCCCCATTCGTTGGACAAAATATTTTCACATTGGTCAATTTTATTTTTGACTAGTCGTGCGAGAATGTTTCTACGACGACTTCAGAAAGAAAACTTATCCTAGGAAAATCTGGCGCAAATTGAAGTCTTGAAAGCACGGAAGGTACAGAAGGCTTGGTGGGCCGGGATCAAATTCCACCAGCATCCTCACCATAACCATTTGTGTATCACCGGATAATGCATGACGAAATGGGAGATATTGGATTCTAACATATCAAGAAACATTGTTCTTTTTAACCAACTAAGTTTAGTCTGATGTACATTGGGTATGTTCGGTAGCTATTTATCTACAGTCAACCACCGCTCTTCAAACCAAGATTCATCAAAGTGCAAATAGTTTATTTGCGTGATGATCCAATAAATGTGATTTAATGCGACTACTGATACCGATATCGGAAAGATGAATGATTGTGGACAGCCGATCCGAGTCACTTCTGCTATGAAGTGAGTGAGTGCTTCGAAAGAATAGTCGAACAAATTACAAATTGTTCTATCTATTAGTTAACCAGTAATGAAAACTATAAAGCAATATTGACTAGCGCTGTGAACTTTTAGTGTGGCAATCCTTTTACCTATCTAAGTAACTTATCTCCTCATATCATTCAATTGTCAACACGCCTTTCATTCGATTCTTCTCTTCCATCCCTCATTTACAGAATTGTTTGGATTTGAGGCCTACTGAACTGTTGAGAGTCTCGACTTTCTCATGGACGCTGTTACATGTAAATCGTGATAATTGCTTCTGAAACCTTGGAAATCTTTGTTATAGGGTCCTCTTAATTTTGAGTATTACATTTTACAAACAAAAAAAAAGTTAAGGTTTAGCTTTCAAAGCCTGTTATTACAGATCCACAACGGATTTTTCGGCATTACATAGTAAAATTTTGATGCTAAGTAAACTTTTTCGCTATGAAAAATTAGATTGTCGTTAGATGAACCTTTCTAAACGTGTTTTTGATAAAAAGAACATTAAGTTGGCTTAGAAGCCTCCAGTTTTCAATGATAATTGCGTTGAGTGCGGCTACTTTATATGAACAATACTCGTATTAGCTTCAGCTCTAATAGCTTTCATAATCTCTCTCCTATCACCTGCTATGATTTGTTGACGACTAAAATCCCGTCAATGATGATAAAAGCAGAAATTTCATCAGAACACTGCCGCATTGTGACTGTGGCCCACCGTGCTCGCCGCGCGACCACGTTGAGTGCCACGCCCAAATTTCAACTTGCTCACCAAGCAGTCAAACTTAAATCCTTTTCCAGATTCTCTAGTGCTGCGTCTACTTTTATTTCGTATCAAAGAATTGAAATTTAGAATGATGAAACTTGCAGGATTTCATGAATAATATTCACCTTATTCAGCTGATAACACAGCACATATCATAGTCTGTGGGAATGTCTGAAGCCGTACTGAGGTTGTCACGTCAAAGCCGTACACGTGTTTTGGAGGTATCGCACTCTTCATCAGTGGCGCACGTCCTACTGAGCCCTGCTGGTAGACAAATAACTTTATTCTCCTCGTCGACCAGACGTGACTCATCGACTGAAAAAAATGTGATAAAACGATGTCATTCTACATTGTGCTAGCATCACACACGTCTCTCTCTCCCTGCTACAAATAGGGTTATGTGGGGCTTGGGCCACTAATGAAGAGTGCGAGACCTCTCAAACACGTGTATGGCCCTGACTCAACAAATTTGGGAAGGGTAATTCCTTATAGACTATGCTGAATGTTTATAGGGTGGATAAAAGCAATTGATGAGGTCGAACGCATTTAGCTTTTGAGCGCATGCGGCAAAGTGCTTGGGCGTGCTCAGTGGCACACACGTAGTCGATCAAACAGTGATCGAGAGTTTTAATCACGCGTTGAGGGTTCACCAAGCATTACATCTCTGCAGGGATGAGAATTGCTGACAAGTTTGTCCTGGGAAATAGCAGCAGTAATTTGATGCGTTGTTGGGTCACCGCAAGTCACTGTGTAAGTCACACATATATTCAATAACTCCGAATGACGCTAGATGAAGACGAATGCATAACGCATCTCTTGGAGAACGATCAAAGCTAAGAGCTTTATTCTTTATTTTCCTTTATCTACTTCGTGATCATCGGCTTCACCGGTTTGTTAGTACTAAATCGTGGTCCTGATCTAATAATGCCTGAATTGAAGATGAACAGTCAAGGCAATGGAAACCGCATACATGAATAAGCAAGATCGATCGTGAAGGTTTAAACGAAAATCTCCACTTTAGAAGTCCTAAACAGCAATAAATTCATCAAAATGGCGAACATTGCCTTGTTCGTTTTATCCGATTCCATTGTCATCAAGTAATCTCGAGATATAATCGCCTCTACTTTTCTCATAATTGCCTGACTTCATAAACGGTGGAACCCAGTGCCTGACGAACTAAGGATACAAATTGATCCATATATCGACTGTTTTTGAAATCTCGCAATAAGCATTCAATACAAGTTTTAGAGAATGTTTAAAGCCTTAGCGAGGTTGGTAGGCAAGGACCGTGCACGCGTGTTACGGAGGTCTCGCCCTCCTCTCAGTGGCCCATGCCCGACATTAAGCCCTGCATTGTAGCAAGGAGGTCGAAGACATGGATAAATTTGTAACAACCAGCCGCGATGAACCAACTGAAAAGTGGTGATAGCCACAATGTCATTGTACATTGTGCTGTCGCCACATACACCTCCCTCCTTGCTACAGTGAAGGACTAAATGTGGGGCGTAGACCATAACGAGGATGGGAGTCCTATAAAACACGCGTATATGGCTCTGGCGTACCAACTTCGCTAAGGCGCTAAGGTTTTAAACATTCTTGAAATTCATATTGAACTAAGCATAGTTTCCTTGTTAGACATTGTATTATTTTTGCGATACCAGTGTTATTCAGTTGTTTTGCGGTTCCTGAAATCCTTGAAGGGATAGTTGCCTCTCGTGTGAGTTAGATGGAAGGTTTTTATTAACACCAACTCTTTCAACTAGGACCTTCACTTGATTCGCACTGATATGTGTCTGAATGAGCATGAACACTAAAAGGACTTGTTAGAGTTTGTTGGGATAGGAATTCAAGCCTATTCGAAAACCTACTATAAGGGTGAAATGAAACGTGAAGTGCCACCTCAAACATAACTGGCCTATTCAGTTAGCAAGCTCTGTTAGGATTTATGGGGAAGTACCATCAAACTGAGTTAGACAATAATAAAACAAAATTTGACGACCTGGAGTTGCTGCAAATTCCAAAATCAATATTCATTTTAAGTTTTCGCGAGGCTGCCATGTATTCTTCAAAATCGGTGGCTGAACTTTTGATGAACTCGCCTTTCTCAAATCCTGGACGTTTTGATGTAATGTTATTCGTGTAAATACTCAAGTCATTTATGTTACAGATACAAACTTTTGATAATTCTGAGTGTCACTGTTGAGAAGAACGACGTGTTGGGTGACTAGTGTTGATTGAGAGTCTTATAACAAGAGGCGGTCGTGACGGAAATTTCTCGCCAAATAAAAGTTTTATAACAATCTCGTGATAGCTTATCAATGATAAGAAGGTACAATTCGCAATTTCTCTACCCAGCTTTCATCCTGATCGATGATAGGCTCTGATGCCGGGACGCAACTGTGTTCTTATTTTTACTGCTTAATACGATGACCTAGCATTATGAACACACTCTATATTTAGGATTTTCTTGGTGTAACGGTATTTCCTGTCTAAACATAAAAATTCTCGTGGTTTCGACAATTAGTCTAAAAACCATTTGAAATTGTCTTACAGGACACTTTCTGTGAGAGCGTGCACAGAACAGTGGTTGAAGATGTCCTTCAGTACACAATGGAGTCGCTTTAGCTCACGACTAACCGAACCTGCTTTCCATCTAGAAGTAAAAGATTGAGGAACCAAATAATTCCCAAAATAAAAGTAGTGCTCAAGACACCATAAGTTGTAATGCACAGGAATTATGAATTCTACAACGCTTGAGAAGAAGTGGATTCTATGGCAATCCTTTCAGATTGTGATCTACTCAGGAAGTCATCAAGTCGACGAAACCCCGATCGGAAGAATCACTGTTTTCGCGATGGTGAATTTTGGTGCTCAAGGTTTTCTTCTAGAGTGCTTATGATCACTTGCTTGTTTGACTTATGCAGATGCTTCCCAAGGTTCATTTTGTTGACGAGGTTTGTCGAGGATAATTAAGCGGTAAATTATTGAGAAAGCAAATATACCTAATAACTTTGAGCAATGTACAAAGCCTTGACGTCAGACCTCAATGGTGCCCCATTTCTCATCTTACAAGACCGCATGCTAACCAAGTGCACTGTTGAAACGCTTTTGCCATCACTCTTTTTACACTACAATGCATCTACAACGAGTACACTTGTAACAGCACACCACCGGCGAACTGTGGTTGAGTGAAAAATTATTTTGAGAGATCAGTTTATCCTGCACCAGTACAGATTTTCAATCTCTATTTAAGAAGCGATTAATTGTTTACAACAAGTCTGGGAGTAATGTCTGTGCGTGAATGGGAAACCGTCAAGAAAATTGTGGAGTTTGAAGTTCTCAAAATAAGAAAATCCAACTTTTACTAGTTCTCAGCTTCGAAAAACAGTTACTCTACTAGCTACGGAATATATGTTCATTTACTAGAAATCTTCTATTTATAAATATCTAGTAATTATTAGATCGCTAATGCAATGGATTAGCGTGCGATCCTGGAAAAAGTTGAAATGCGATTTCAATTCCCCTTTGACGACGAAGTCTTGCTCGTCTTTCAACACGACATCAACACAACACCTTTCTCAACAGTTACACGCAGAATTACCAGAAATTTTCTGTTTGTAGCATAAATGATTTGAGTATTTGTGCGAATAACATGGCATAAATACGTCCATGATCTGAGAAGGACGAGTTCACCGAAACTTCAGTCATCGATTTTGAAGAATATATGCTAGCCTCGCCAAAACTCTGATTGAAGATTAATTCTTGAAATTTGCGATAACTCTAGGCATCGTCAAATTTTATTCTTACAACCTACCACACATGATTTTTGGGGCATCATTCTGCAGAGCAATTGCGTACTGGGTCACGTCGCTATACATCATGTATGTAAATGCCTCCCATGTCGATAAATGGATGTATGTTATATATATTATATATATATATATATATATATGTATATATATATGTATATACATATATATGCATTATATATACTAGATATATATTTAATTATATTTATATACATATACATGTGCAATATAATTGTATAAATAGGCACAACCGTGTTTATATGCTTTTGTGCTTAGGCATACGCTGTTTAGGCATGAGAATATTAGCGCTTTTTTTGGCAACGTGAAATGAAAATAAAGAATCTCAGCCCACACAACTATAGACAAACTGTCGCATATAATTTCAAAACAAAATGCATTGGAAATCTCAAAGAAACGTTTTTTTTTTCGTATTTTTTTCGCTTTTTTTTCCGAATCTTATTGCAAAAAAACCTAAATCTCTCTTCGGAACGGGCGAAGAAAATTTATAAGTAACTAACGAAAACTGCGCTATAACGACGCGTGTGCACATTTTTCTTAAATTTGAAACCAAAGCGGTTTGAAAACACTTTTCTAAAAACAGAATGCGTTTTCACAATTGGAAAATTTACTCTATCGGACGCACACTAGGAATCTAAAGGAAGAAATCTGTTCTACGAATACGAGCGATGACGTGCATTACGTGTGAAACCGAATTTTGTTTTTCCTTGCTACAGTGTTTTAAGATGGTTTTTCTCGAATAACAAATACATTATCAAAGTTTCCGAGATTCATGCGCTATTTAATGGCTAGTAATAGTTTAGAGTAAGAGCTCTGCCCAGCGAAATATGAGAGAAATTGAACTTTTTGTTTCGAGTGTATTCTTTAGACCACGGTCAATTTTCAATATCCCTAATCATTTTTTGGCCATGCATGTGGTCTGTTATTGCGTAACGGGCTCTATAAGTTGCTCTATAACATATTACATGCGTGACTCAAAAATGATCAACAGGTCTATAAGCAAAATTGCACGACGAAAACAAGTACGTTTTTGAATCATTCGCCGATTTCACTTTCTAATAAATACTGGTAGCTTAGTAGAGTCCGTGTCCGGAAGCAAAATACCACTTCTATTTCAATCATGTTTATCCTTTATTTGTTAAGTCACCAACCGTCTTTATAAGTGCAATGAATAAATGTCGTATAATTAATCACATCATCATTCCCTACTCCCTAATTCCGGAGTTGATCAAGACAGTCGGGCGTTATTCTTATAAAATTACGTTTATAGAAGACCTTTCAACGATAATACGCTTTTGTGTAGAGATAAAGTTCTCTAGAAATTAAGATCTTATTAATTATTGCCGAAAAATTTCCTATGGCCTTGAAGTAATGAACCCAGAGTGTAAAATGTTGCCTTTTTTGTTGCCAGAACGTACAAAGAAACTCCTTCTACAAAACAAACTCAACGTTATGACAGAATTTTCCAAGTCATCGACAAAGTGCAAAAACATGAACAAAATGAGGCAGTGATTTTCCACTTGAAAATTGTACACCTTTGACAGTCTTTGGCGTTGATCTTATTGAAATTATTTCTAAGTATTAAGGTATCCCATCACTTACTGAGGACAATAATTTCGAAATATTAATTGACTCGGATATGTAGTAGTGCGTGATCCATTCTTCGTAGCTGTCTGTACGGGGCGGGCAGCCTGAGGGTCATAATGACCCTCATCGTTCTGAAAGAGTAAGACGAAAACGAATACCACTTGTGTCATCCAAATTCCCCTGAACCCCGTTGCATCCTGCTGATTGTTGAATGACATAACCGTAGGGCAATAATGTGTCCACTTGTCATAACAGAAAGAGAGAGAGAGCGAGAGAGAGCGAGAGAGAGTCGACCAGTGAGTATTACGCGCTATAAATGCTCGCTCAGCAGCATGTTCCGCTTTGGAAACTTAGATTAGAAACGGTTAAATAAAAAACAACTTTGATAACTTAGCTATTAGAATGAAGTTTCCGATCTTTGATCGATACCCTGAGTCAGAATTTCGACTCCTTTTTTCACTTGCTAAGTACGAGATGCACCTGAAATCGACCTTTTGGGAGCGTGTTCCTTACCGCAATGTGATCATTCTGCCTGCTTTCATTACGACTAGGTAACTGAAGTATAAATTACCATGGAAAATTATGAAATTATCGTAGAATTATAATGTCGAAGGGTGCCCGCTGTTCTGTTTAGGACCTCTTCAATGTTACTGGAACCACCCCAATCCACTTGCGTTTTTCTGCTCACTCTTGAGCTAAAACTTTGATATGTCGACTCCCTGATCTGGATACACATAACTGAAGAGCTCAGAAATCTACTATACCCGGGTTTAATGAATGAATACTACATATGCATATATATATGTATATATATATATGTATTAAGTCCTGCTTATTACGATGTTCTCCTCTGTATTAATTCTATATCCGGTTGTTTAGATCTATTTACCATCACTTGGTTCGCATGAGAGATGCTTAACTCAACTGTCATCTGAAGGAAAATCTACGACTCCTTACACATCGGATGAAACTTACCCTAAGCGTTTTGCTAATTCCGATGCAGGCTCTGTACATCCTGCTACTCCAGGTCCGACCCCGTCAGCATGTTTTGAAGTCGAAATCACTCCTGAAGAGTCTACCCAGTTTTTTACACCTGAAACAGTGGCAAGTATTTCGGATGATATCTCGGGATTGAAGCAAGGTGTCCTACGTGTGCGAAATTATGACATGGATCGTGGTGCAGAGACAAAATTGCTTGGAACATCCCTGAGTTCTTATTTCAGCCAAGGGTATTATCTGGACGAGACCATCCGTACGAAAGGAAAGATAGTGTTGCGAGAGTTAGTACTGTAAGTATAAAGTCAGTGATTACTTCATCAATGACGAAGAGGCTAGAATGCAACGTCTAAGAGGAGATCGTACTCATCCAACAAACGACCCTCCAGATCACGGCAAAGATAGAAAAGTCCAATTTTGGTTTGTCATGGTTTAAGGGTTTAAGGGTTTAAGAGATGAAACTTTATTATGAGATTTATTATGAGACTCTTCTATCAAATTGTTTGAGTTCTGCCTTAAACGCGCTCCAGTAATTATGCATGTATAACTTTGATTCCTTATTTATCATTAACCGCCATTTAAATTCGTTGTCAACTTACATGGCGTTTCGAATGGCATCATGGGCCTCTGGGAAGTTTTTGTGGTACTTGTATGTTAGGCGGCGATAAATTTTCAAGCCGATCTACTTTGCTGCACAGGAACTTTTCGTATGAATGTTAGTAATCATTAGAAAGTCTAAATTTCTGGCTACAACACTACGCTGCCGGTTATTAAAACATTTTTTACAACACTGCAATAAGATTAGTTCACACTCACCATTCGCCTTCATTTTTATCAAGCGTTTAAGTCGGTGGAAGCACGGAAAGCATATCAGCTTGTAGAGGATTTTCCGTAGCATCAGAATCTATGTTTCAATCTGAAGTTTCTGTTGATATGGTGAAAAAAATCTCCAGTAGAATGACAATATCACAAATGAGATTGATCGTCCCGCTTCGTTTCCCCCCGTTCCATGAGTTGGCCGCTAAGCAAAGTCGCCGAACTGGTTCATAGCTCAGTAGATTGTGAAGGGAAGCCACAGCGTCGACCAATTAGTGATATAATCTGATGAATATGATGAAAGGAAGCCACAACGACGATTTGTCAGTAAGGTAATCGCCTGATCTACCGCGCAGCTTGATATTGATCTACGACACTATGTTTTGAAACAGCGGCAACTATTGATATTTTACGAAGGATTCTTTCACCGGTTCGAACTCTAAATAGAAACGCATGTTTCTGATACTACGGCAAATTCTCTACTTGCTGACATGCATTCGTGTCCCCAGCGATTCATACTCGTGGTAAAAATGAAGGACAATGGCGAGTGAGGAACAAAATTATATTCTCGGTGCTACATCGTTAGAAATGGGTGTTTTGAGAAACCACCAGCTCAGAGGTGTAGCCAAAGTCTTAAGCTTTTTTACAGTTACTAACATTACTATGAAAAATTCCTGTCTAGCGAGTGAGATCGGTTCATAAATTTGTTGCCTCCTAACACATAAGTACTGCTTTTGTTACTTGTCTGTGTACATATCTACGGTGTCCTACTCAAATTAAAAGACCGAGAACTGTTTAAGAGTACTCGAAAACTGTTGGAATAGATTTAGTAATTTGGCATCGGCCAATTTCATAGAGATGCGTAGTAACATCTGTGCAATTCAACACTCTAGCAACGATTGGCACCTAAAAGTGCAATAATGAACTTACAGGGGTAGCCGGTATCACACCTATGAGTGCTTGATCCTTTCGGGGATTTATTCTGCTGCATAAAAGTCTTTACCTAGATTTCTTGCAGTTATTTTGCAGTTTATTCAGCGCAAAACTATAGCGCCGTCGCCTGTAAACGGTTGTTTTAACAACTTCTCTCTTAATTTCTTATCTTCGGCGAAGACTATTGGTATTGAAGAGTGTTTAGCAAAGAGATCACTGTCTCTATAAACTAGCATCGTATGTTGTGTGTAGCTGTGAAGCACCATTTCTGCAGACAAATCGTTGTTTTCCGATTTTCGACCGCTATCATGACTTTTGAGTAATGTTTGGAATGGGTGGATATAAAAACCACATAGTATTCCTTGCGTGACTTATACAACCTTATCAAATGCTGACAGCATAGAATTGTTTTCTTCTTCAAATGCGAAAGTTTTTCATCTATCAAAAATTGGGAGGTTTTGTAGAAAGCCAATGTACAGCACGAAATCACATTTGATAGGGACGGGCTTGCATAAAGGCTGCCGGAATGTGACATCCATTGGTGCCACAGTGAACACCGGGAGAGATTGGACATATGCACCACAACAAATGCGAATTTAGGCGTTGTCGCGCTAGTGTTACCCCCGATGAGTATGCCACTTAGTAGCCCGTTAGGAAAATTTCTGGAACTGACTAGATCTTTGGGTGTAGACTCCTTGGATCGGAGTAAGCTTGAATGAAGTTCAGTTTTTTCACTTCCTATTGTTCTTTCTGATCGCCATAGTTTTGTTTATTTCAGTCATCATTTTGACTTTTATAAATTTCTGTATTAGTCATACGAAGGAAAACCTTAGTTCACCCACATACAACATTGTTGTTTAGAAACGGAGCAAGTTGATAGTTTACAAAATTACCAAGATGGATTTAGACGAAACCCATTTATCTGTTATGCCCCTTTTTTCCACAAATATTAAAATACGTATTGATTACGGAGTTTCTCCTTTTTTCGAAATTGACTCCGTGTCTTCAAAGTCTTTGGGGACGCGATGTTCTCACGGAATGTCGGTGACACTGGAAACTCTGCCCCACGTACATCCATTTGACAACGAATTGATGGAGGTTGGCTCCTTCGACTTTCTACTGCTTTCATTCATTTGAAACGACCTCAAAGTAGCTTTAGTTCTTACTCGAATAGGAGAGTTTTTATACATGTATGGTTTTTAGGAGGGTGAAAAGATGAACTTCACGAAAAGAGTGGATGATGGCTCACAGGAAGAGGGTAAGTATAATCAATATAAGCAAGCTTACATGTTATTTTGCAGCATGTCACTACGCTTTAGTGTCTCATGCACCACTCGTCCCTTCTACCGGTGTTTCTTGTCGGGTTAATATGGTGGTGAGTTTGGAACAAACAGAATTCTCGCACTTATCACTATTTCCATATTTATTCATAAAAGTTACAAGTGCAGTATTTTAGAAAAATTGCACTTCTGACAGAAGTGGAAAAATTCAATCATCCGAAGCCAAAAATGGATCAGGCCTGGACAGAGGCTAATGCATGTGGTGACAATAGTGCGGGGAACATTGAATTGAAGAAAGTTGTTCTGCTGTCTTTCTACCTATCGTGGCAATGTTGTTAATGGAACAGTTGAAATGAAAGCAGAAGCATCAATATTGCAAAATTGGTGTTCATGCTTGTGGCATTTCTATCAGTGAGATTTGTATTCTATGAATCTAGTAAACCGTGGTCTTATTTGATACTATTGATAGCTCAAATGTAAAGATATAATATCTTAGCCTTGTTAGAGAGACTAGAGTCATCCAATGATCGTCGCAAGCACAGCTTGAAATCTCGCAAAATGTGAACCTTTGGGCAATGATATTTCTAGGGACAACCATCATTCTTCACGTTGTACATTTTGCCATTTAGAACTTTTCTGCCTCAAGAATTCTTTATTTGACCGCTTGACTAGCTGTGTTATAACATTATAAGTGACAATAACAGTCCAGAATTATTGAAGGATATGCAAAATTTCGAACCGCAATCGAGAGTTGACCTACGCCTCACGCATACCGGGCCATGTGATGACCTTCTACTATTGGGCTTACACTGTTATCACTCTACGATACAGCGTAACGGAGCTTTTAGCAGCTAGTTAACGGGTTTGGTTTAGTAGGCACTTATCGGCATTAAACCCACTTAGGCTGACAGCTGTGGCACCAACCAAGAGCAATCGAGTGTTCAATACTTTCCGTTCAGTGATAATTTCATTCAGTGGATCGTGTAAAATGTTCGTCGTCTCCTACACTAGGTGCGTGACTACAGCACCTCGAGAGG
Source organism: Parelaphostrongylus tenuis (assembly GCA_019055375.1). Classification (NCBI taxonomy): domain Eukaryota; kingdom Metazoa; phylum Nematoda; class Chromadorea; order Rhabditida; family Metastrongylidae; genus Parelaphostrongylus; species Parelaphostrongylus tenuis. The sequence continues at coordinate 58,206 of JAHQIW010005704.1, forward strand.
ACTGGCTGAATACGAAGGATACTGCCCGACTTATGCGACTCAAGGCTGAAACACATGTATCGAGCTCTATAAGTTGCCTTACAGCAGACCACGTGCATGGCTCAAAAATTATTATCAGGCATATTGAAAGTTGAGCCTTGTCTCAAGAAAACACTCGAAACAAAAGATATGATATCTTGACAAATAATCTGTAAGTATTTCAAATTGTCATATACACAAATGTTTACAAGAGCAGGCATAACACAATGGTCAAGGCCGAGGGTGTCTCTTCAAGATCAAAGAGTTCTTCAATCCAGGAGCATACAAGCCCGTCATCCAAGCGGAAGTGAAAAATTGAGATAGCACTTGATTCAGAAGATAAAAACACTGGTCATAGAGCACTACAAGTCGTTATATATTCGAGATATAAATTCTATCACGTCTATGTATCCTAATGGAGTGGAAAACATTTGGAATTTCTCAGGTAGTGATTACACTGGAAGTAATGAAGACGACGAAGCTTTGTTCGGAAAAATCATTTGTTTCGCCATGGCTAATTTTCGTGCACAAGGCCTTTTCCTAAAGTGCTTATAATAGGAGGTTGTTTGACTCCTGCAGATGCCTCAGCAGAATTACTATTGTTGCCGAGGTTTGTTGCAGATAGTCAAGCGACAAATCATTGAAAGAACCCTTTATTCTCCGCCAGCAGAGATTTTTCATCTGCATTTAACATGCTATCGATTGATAATAAAAGTCTGAAAAAAACGTCTGTGCACGAAAGCAAAGCCTCAGAAAAGAAGTGGCATTTAAACTTTCGTAAAAAAGGAAAACTTGAACTCACTGAACCTCGACGTATTGAACAAAAAGGCAAAGAACAAAGAAGGAATATCTTAAGGTAATTTCAATTCAACGTCTTTGCGAGATTGACATGTCTTCTTCGAAATCGGTGGCTGACGTTCCGCTGACTTTGCCTTTAACGGAGCATGAACGTAGTTTTGTAATGTTATTCGTATAAGTATACTAATCACTCGTAGTACAGATGAAGATCTATAGTAATTATAGTTCTCTAGAATGATAATTCTTACTTGAGTCAACATGTTATGTAGTCGGTCTGGGACTTGTCATGTAGTCTGTTATGGGCTCTTGTACAGCCCGACACTTGTGTTTCGGCCTTGGCAGCCTTGTCAATCTGGCAAGTCGTTCGTCTTTAGGAAATACTCTCTTGGTGTCCCAGTTCTCCTACATAGAGTAAGCGACGACGAACGATCTACACGTGCCGTCAAGTGAAATAATTCACTAGATCGGCAGTGTCCTAAACTCGACTGTTCTTGGCTAGTATTTTTGGAATATTATACCGCTCCATTTGATTTCTTCTTAAGACCACTCTGAGAGAATTAGCTGAAGACGAAGGGTCTACCCGATTGAGGCTGCCAAGGCCGAAACACGTTTACCGGGCTATACGAGAGCCCATAATAGACCACAGGACATGTCGACTTATCTTTGTACCACAAATTATTTGCTTTCTTACATGAATAACATCACATGAATCCATTCAGGCTCCATAGAAGACGAAGTTATTAAGACGGCAACCATCGATTTCGAAGAAGACACACCCACCTCAAGAAAGCTTTTAATAAAAATTGGCTTTTGAGATTTCACAATTATACCTAACCATTGTCAATATAGATTACGGCAATTATACATAATTTTCCGGATGTTTTGCAGAACAGTATGTAGCAGTTTTCATAAATATATATATATATATATATATATCGCTGTATATGTGTGCAAATTTTTATCATATTGATGCATATGTATGCATGCATATATATTTATATATATATATATATATAATGTCACGGTCGTTCACGAATTTTTCGCCCAGTGGCTGGGTTTTTATTGGAGTTGAAAGTTTAACCTTCGTTTCACATTTTCGTAATCTAATTGATTATTCATAACTAAGGACAGTGCATTCTTTCGACACGACACAGCAGAGTACTTGATATGGACTATGAGATGATGAAATTATGCTACTGCTATAGTGTGCAATGAAATCATGGTCAAAGACAAAATTCGTCGGTCATTATGCGATAGGAATTCTGAATTATATCATATTTTCCGAAAAAGTTGACAAGTGTGATCTTGCCGATAAGCCTGACGCAGGCAAAAATTCTACGCGATTTAGTGCATATAAGCGCATCCTTCTTCTCAACCATCGCTCCTCAACCGTCCGTCACATAGTCGCAATACTTGTGAGTCCTTGTACGTTAATTAAGACCCCTCCTGATAAACCGTTGATTTGGGCTTACCCAAAGGCCACGAAGACCAACGTTTGAGCCGTTAAGTAGTGGAAAGGACTTTGTTCAACACTCTATCTCTGACGCTGTGATATTTTGTACAAGCAATAAAGTTATAATTCGATTATAGTTAGCCTGCTGTCTTCGGGAGCACTCACTTGGAGGAAGTTTGTTGTTATACGCTTAAAAAACTGAGCACACTGATTTTGTAGAGTGGCGTCACAAGTAAGGGAAGTTGCGCACTTATTGCTCAGATGAGCTCAGGAGCGGTTATAATCCGACAACGCAAGGACAAAAAGCTAGAGCGGATATAAACTGGATCTCAACCTAACTTTTAACTAGGGCTTACAGTGTTGAATGAAGATGTAGTGTTATGATTTGCCCTATTAATCCTGACTCATTGCTACAAGACGACATCGTTAATAGTAAGCTCGGCAGCGAGTCTGATTTTGCTGGAAGAACGCCGCTGTCATATGATCATAGAAAGACAAAATTTGAAAGAAATGAACCAGATCTAAACTATTCCTTTCCCACATTCACCGAACAGAAATAACTATTTGTGGTGGCTTCCGCTGGTTCCGATTATGAAGTAGATTTGAAGAAAAGACGCGTCGAAATTTTGTTACCTTGATCAGCAATTCCGTAATTTCTCATGTGGTGAGTTATTCTTTTTCGTTCTTTCTGAATATAAGGCAGCAAATAGAAAAGCTCCCTTGTCATTTAATCTCCTCCGGTCTTCATATCAGTGTTTTAAGCCTCGCCGGACAGAGCTCTTTCTTTAGACTATTAGTAATCATCTGAAAACGTTATGATTGCTGATTCCGGTGGTGTGCATTAACGGAGGTGTCGGTAATGCAACTGTTCAGACACGCCCCGCCCCTCGGTAGGTGAAATCCATGTTTTAGATTATCGAGTATATTCAAAAGATACCAAGTGGAAACAGACCTGATAAACAATATAAAGTACCTGCCTTTATTACTATTTTCAAGAACCTAAAGCTTTTTTGTGTCATGAACTCGCACCGCATTTATATCTTCCCGGGGAGGCGTGCTAACTTAATGTGAAAGTTGAAACTACGATATCATTTATTTCTATGATCATATGACAGCGGCGTTCTTCCGCAAAATCAGACTCGCTGCCGAGCTTACTATTAACGATGTCGTCTTGTAGCAATGAGTCAGGATTAATAGGGCAAATCATAACACTACATCTTCATTCAACACTATAAGCCCTAGTTAAAAGTTAGGTTGAGATCCAGTTTATATCCGCTCTAGCTTTTTGTCCTTGCGTTGTCGGATTATAACCGCTCCTGAGCTCATCTGAGCAATAAGTGCGCAACTTCCCTTACTTGTGACGCCACTCTACAAAATCAGTGTGCTCAGTTTTTAAGCGTATAACAACAAATTTCCTCCAAGTGAGTGCTCCCGAAGACAGCAGGCTAACTATAATCAAATTATAACTTTATTGCTTGTACAAAATATCACAGCGTCAGAGATAGAGTGTTGAACAAAGTCCTTTCCACTACTTAACGGCTCAAACGTTGGTCTTCGTGGCCTTTAGGTTAGCCCAAATCAACGGTTTATCAGGAGGGGTCTTAATTAACGTACAAGGACTCACAAGTATTGCGACTATGTGACGGACGGTTGAGGAGCGATGGTTGAGAAGAAGGATGCGCTTATATGCACTAAATCGCGTAGAATTTTTGCCTGCGTCAGGCTTATCGGCAAGATCACACTTGTCAACTTTTTCGGAAAATATGATATAATTCAGAATTCCTATCGCATAATGACCGACGAATTTTGTCTTTGACCATGATTTCATTGCACACTATAGCAGTAGCATAATTCATCATCTCATAGTCCATATCAAGTACTCTGCTGTGTCGTGTCGAAAGAATGCACTGTCCTTAGTTATGAATAATCAATTAGATTACGAAAATGTGAAACGAAGGTTAAACTTTCAACTCCAATAAAAACCCAGCCACTGGGCGAAAAATTCGTGAACAACCGTACATTATATATATATATATATATATATATATATATAATGCATGCATACATATGCATCAATATGATAAAAATTTGCACACATATACAGCGATATATATATATATATATATATTTATGAAAACTGCCACATACTGTTCTGCAAAACATCCGGAAAATTATGTATAATTGCCGTAATCTATATTGACAATGGTTAGGTATAATTGTGAAATCTCAAAAGCCAATTTTTATTAAAAGCTTTCTTGAGGTGGGTGTGTCTTCTTCGAAATCGATGGTTGCCGTCTTAATAACTTCGTCTTCTATGGAGCCTGAATGGATTCATGTGATGTTATTCATGTAAGAAAGCAAATAATTTGTGGTACAAAGATAAGTCGACATGTCCTGTGGTCTATTATGGGCTCTCGTATAGCCCGGTAAACGTGTTTCGGCCTTGGCAGCCTCAATCGGGTAGACCCTTCGTCTTCAGCTAATTCTCTCAGAGTGGTCTTAAGAAGAAATCAAATGGAGCGGTATAATATTTCCAAAAATACTAGCCAAGAACAGTCGAGTTTAGGACACTGCCGATCTAGTGAATTATTTCACTTGACGGCACGTGTAGATCGTTCGTCGTCGCTTACTCTATGTAGGAGAACTGGGACACCAAGAGAGTATTTCCTAAAGACGAACGACTTGCCAGATTGACAAGGCTGCCAAGGCCGAAACACAAGTGTCGGGCTGTACAAGAGCCCATAACAGACTACATGACAAGTCCCAGACCGACTACATAACATGTTGACTCAAGTAAGAATTATCATTCTAGAGAACTATAATTACTATAGATCTTCATCTGTACTACGAGTGATTAGTATACTTATACGAATAACATTACAAAACTACGTTCATGCTCCGTTAAAGGCAAAGTCAGCGGAACGTCAGCCACCGATTTCGAAGAAGACATGTCAATCTCGCAAAGACGTTGAATTGAAATTACCTTAAGATATTCCTTTTTTGTTCCATGCCTTTTTTGTTCAATACGTCGAGGTTCAGTGAGTTCAAGTATTCCTTTTTTACGAAAATTTAAATGCCACTTCTTTTCTGAGGCTTTGCTTTCGTGCACAGACGTTTTTCTCAGACTTTTATTATCAATCGATAGCATGTTAAATGCAGATGAAAAATCTCTGCTGGCGGAGAATAAAGGGTTCTTTCAATGATTTGTCGCTTGACTATCTACAACAAACCTCGGCAACAATAGTAATTCTGCTGAGGCATCTGCAGGAGTCAAACAACCTCCTATTATAAGCACTTAAGGAGAAGGCCTTGTGCACGAAAATTAGCCATGGCGAAACAAATGATTTTTCCGAACAAAGCTTCGTCGTTTTCATTACTTCCAGTGTAATCACTACCTGAGAAATTCCAAATGTTTTCCACTCCATTAGGATATATAGACGTGATAGAATTTATATCTCGAATATATAACGACTTGTAGTGCTCTATGACCAGTGTTTTTATCTTCTGAATCAAGTGCTATCTCAATTTTTCACTTCCGCTTGGATGACGGGCTTGTTTGCTCCTAGATTGAAGAACTCTTTGATTTTGAAGACACCCTTGACCTTGACCATTGTGTTATGTCTGCTCTTGTAAACATTTGTGTATATGACAATTTGAAATAGTTTTAGATTATTTGTGCTTTCAATATGCCTAATAATAACTTTTGAGCCATGCACGTGGTCTGCTGTAGGGCAACTTATAGAGCGAGATACATGTGTTTCAGCCTTGAGTCTCATAAGTCGGGCAGTATCCTTTGTATTCAGCCAGTCCTCTCGAGGTGCTCCAGTCACGCACCTAGTGTAGGCGACGACGAACATTTTACACAATCCACTGAATGAAATTATCACTGAACGGAAAGTATTGAACACTCGATTGCTCTTGGTTGGTGCCGTCAACTATATCATGCTTTTCGTTCCAAGTGTTTCTTAAGATCCCGATCAACTTCTAATACGCCTGATAATCAATATGAAAATTGCATGTGGTCAAGTGGAGGACTGGAGCACCACGAGAGGATTGGCTAAAGCGACTGATGAGGCTGTCAAGGTCAAAACACATGTATTGAGCTCGTTACGTTGCGTTATAACAAATCACATGTATGACTCGAAAATGATTATTAGGCATAAATGATGAGGGATAAAGCTCCCGGCGTTGATCAAACCCTGAGGATGTGCCATGTATTCTTCGATTTTTAACTTCGTTTGAGGTGATTGAATGCATATTTGGTCTTTTAAATGACTTGCGATGGCCACCCGGTAAACCGAGTCAGCGTTGCTTTTCCTCTCAGACAAGTCTGAGACTAGTCTGGTATCAATTTACCGACCCCGAAGAGACGGATGGCTTAGTGATCCGTGAGCGCTACATCGAACCATAGACCTCGTGTGCGACGCAGAGCAACTCTAACCACTGCGCCACCTGAGCTTCAAATGGGACGATATGGGAGCAAAAATTGACGGTCGACAATCAATTGATCTTTGCTTCGCTGTTGACATCGTCTTCATAACACCAAGCATTAGCCAAGAGAAACAAATGTTGACCCACTTCAATAACACCTGTGAAAAATTGGCCTTCAACTAAATCTGACGAAAATGATGTCATGTGAAACGATTAGGTTATGAATGACACTTTCATGCTCAACGAAGCAAACATCTTCAAATGCTCTACTTACGTCTATCTAGGTCGTGAATCAGCATGATGAACAGCCTAGCTCTAAAGTTGAGCAGGAGGAAACGAGTGGCTAGGAGAAGGTTCAAGAGTATTAAGGATGTAATGAAGAGGGCAAAGAACGTACGACTCCATGCTCACATTTTCAACTCAACTGCTTTCACGTATGCAGCTGAAACCTGGCAGCTACGCAGCGGGATGAAGGATCCCTTGGCGTTATTGAACGTACAACCGACAGGTCGATACTAGGAGTATCCCGTATCACGCAAATGAGACTGACGATCCGAGTCCCGTACTAAGTCAACGATCGAACGTCAAAGACGCTGTCTACTCGCTAGGATATCGAAAGTAATAAGAGCCGGAGAAGTAAAGCGCTTAAGCGACAACCGATGGACAAGAGCCGCTACTGACCGGATTCCTCGGGATGTCAAGCGCTCTTTAGGAAGACCACCGACCTGATGGTCCAGAAAGATATGATACATGGTATCGACTGTTTCAGAACCTCGCAATAAGCATTCAAAATAATTTCAAAAAAAAAGAATGTTTGGAGCCTAAGCGAGGTTGGTACGCCAGGACCATACACCAGTGTTTCGGAGGTCTCGCATTCCTCGTTAGTGACCCACTCACCACGTTAAGCCCTGCATTGTAGCAAGGAAGGCGTATGTGGTGATGCACAGTGTACAATGACACTGGCCATCACCACTTCTCAGTCGATGGATCTCAGCTGGTAGAACAGTATTCTAGGTTTCTTTAGTAGCTCAAGCATTTTCCAACGAGCTGAAATGCTCCAACACATGGTGTTACCTTTAGATAATCTGAAAACGTATTTTGGGTCTTTTATGAGATCTGATAAGGCACTTGTGCAGCGCTAGACACGTGTTTCGCCATAACACCACTAGCAGTAGCACGATCGGTTCAGACGATCCCTTGCAGGGTGACAAGTCGAGCTCTCATGGATGGTAAACGAACCATACCTTTGTTTTGGACTGCTTATGCAGGCCTCACTGAAATAGTTATAATCTGATATTCTGATAATATATTTTGAGTTTCTCAAAAAAGTGGTATTTCATTTATGAAGTGGAGACACTTGTTACGCCACTACAGATTATCAGATTCTTAATGTTTTGATCGAGATCTGTATAAACAGTTGAATGTAAAGGCACCATTAGAATAAGAACATTTCATCTGCTGGGGTGCAAAAAGGGTGAAGGAGAGGAAACAAAAATTTCTGTCACCTGTTTACAAAATAAACCCGGAAGAACAAATAATAGTGCGCTTGGCGTTGACCACACCATTTAGAGATACAACATACATTCGACTATGTCAAACCTAGCACAGGTAAATGCACATAGCTGGCCCAACAAAAGAGTCGCTGTGACCTACTGATGTATAAAGACAATACAGTTATGCCTACACTATGTTGAAGTTGATTTGAGGACTCCAAGGGATAGTACTTGATAAGCTGTGGGCCGCAGTTGAGCCAAGTATCACTTTTGTAGACACACTTCCAGTCAACTCTTTTCCTACTTCACTTAAACATTCAGCATAATTTGTGGGACTGTTTGAAGCCTTTTCGATGTTGGTACGTCAGTAGCTGACGTGCACTTTGGCGGTATTGCCGGTTTCATCGAAAGTTACACGTCCTACACTGAGCCCTACTTTATAGCAGGGATAGGCAGAAGTTATGGTGATAAAACGCGATGTTGCTTTGCACCATACTTTTCGACTTTGAACGTCAGACAGGAATTGAACTTGCATTTCACTCTTACCTTGGACTCGTGCTAACCCATTGCAAAAGCGACTCAACACTGGTGAATATTTATAGTTAACTCAGTGCAGTAAAGAAGATCTTTATTTTTTAAGAATAGGAGTAAATTCTAGAGTCTTTTATCAGCAAATGTAAAATTCGTGATGAGGTATCCTTGCCGATTTTATGCTTTCTGAAAGTGTGACTGAGAAGAAAGTGCAACGATGCCCTACATGCACACGTTCTGCGTTACCGACTTCTTCGGCTAGTGTTTGTTGACCCATTTGAGGCAGGGTGCTTTCACCCCGGCACATCCGTGTTTCTTTGTCTTTTTTCGGACAATTTCTTACTACAGTTTGTGGCAATTCGAAATGAGAAATGCAGACTATAGCTGTCCATGGAGAGGCCTAACCAGTCCGCCATGAACGAAGCGAAATCATACCTTGTCCTTGAAATAATTCGCAGCTTATTGGTTGATAAATTATAAAGCTTACATCAAGACTATAGAAACCATTACAGTATTGGACGTAGAGTGGAACGGTAGCAGTATGATTTAAACTCAATGTGGTCTAGTGCTCATTCTTTCATCGTATATCCAGAAGAATTTACTACTGAACAGCAAAAAGTAGTGGTTAAAATGCAGATCAGGTAGCTCACATTAGTGAAACCGAGTCTTTGATACATATGCTTCTGAAAGGGTCGAAACCGCCCCGACTCAAGCATGCGCAAGTGCACACTCCAACACGTATCCAAAACATTGTTGAGAATAATATTATGAGACGGCTAGTCAACCATTAGGTTACTCGAATAATCAATCAAGCAACGCCTTTGTTCAGAGTTTGTGTTTATCAGATCAAAGGATGATTAATTCAATCAATTCAAGCCATAATATCCTCATGTGTAGGTCCCATCCTCGACGCATCATATGCCAACCTTCTCGTGATCACGAAACTCTCTTATATCGCCTGTGTGGTTCAGATCAGCATCTTCCCTTTAAAAAAAAAAGACTCTAGATTAAACTTCTACAGAATGCGGCAGTAAAGGTTTACCTGTAAAACTCGTAGTCTGTGAGGTGATGCGATACGCTTATTAGTTTTAGATTCCACGTGTAGAACGACAATAATATGAGGTCGAAGCAGCTGATAGGGCATTCTGCGAACAACAACTTAACCACTTTGAAAAAAATCGACTCTAAATCCGTTTTGGCTCCCTGTAAAAAAACATTGGACAATAATCCATCAATTAGGAGCAAATTTTTGCTGAAATCTCAATTTATTGATTCGTCATCAGATGTGGTGGATTAAGTTTTAAGTTTGAATTTAATTGAATGCTGCACACATCAAACTGCAATCATGCATCAAAGACTTCCTTATTCAACAACACAGCGTTTTCGATACACGTTTATTTCGCACAAAATCCTACAACAGAGGTCGTTTCAGTGGCCAACATTTCGGCAGTTTCGCCTTTTCTGAAGCCTGATAGAGCCAAATTGACGTGCAATCCACATATATGATCACTTTCATAACCAAATAGGAAGAAATCTAAGCGAAAACATAAATCTTAAATCGTACAACAATTAACTTTTATTAAATACTCATCAAATTTTGTTGTTTATTAGTCCACTAATCAAAATATAGACCAGCCATACCGAGTATTATATAGGCACGGAATGTGTTTGTCTCAAATTCACAAAAATTAATCGGAAATATGGTGCGAAGTCACGCCTAATGACAAAACGTTCTCCCTTCCTGTTCATATTTGAGATTTTGGGGCAAATCCAGTAGCTTCGAAAATCTTTCGTGCTAAGGTTTTTCCTTCCTATGCGAGGATGGTTATTTCTACTTTAATGCTAACCTCATTATGCATCTGTGCCCAATGTGCACTTAGTGTTGTTTCAGATCGGTTTCATCCCCGTTGTTCAGTGTTCTTTTGAACAAACATGGAGTGGCCTTCTCGTTTCGCTGACATAATCAACGCCGTACGTTTTACATGAGCCTATGTTCGTGCAATAATCGTCACTACCGTTGGGGCATATTATGCATCCTTTCGCTCTGCACAGATGGTCGTACAAGCGTCTGCTAACTGATGGCTTCCTAGACTATCTGGTGTGGTCAAATTTATCTGTCCGATAACAGCTGCATTACGAAGTGGTGCTGAAAGCCAAGTAGCCGGAATATCCTGGTCCATTGTCTCTCCTCTCACTCCCCACATACAGAAAAGCGCCTGCTGGAAATGTTCTATACGGCAGGCGGCGTGTGTACTGAAGGGAACAGAGGGTAGATTTTTGGAAAATGGCGCAAGATATAGCTATTTTCAATGGCTAGGATAATTAAGAGGGAATAACGCGCTTCCAAGCGATGATTACAATAAAAGCAGCTCCCCTGTTTGTTCTCTCTTTCTTTCCAATCGATAACAAGTACTGAAATACCATAGGATAATCCAAGGAGCCAACTACCTACTTCGCAACCTCTTATACGACGGGCCTCTGTGAGACAAAAAATTACGTATTGTGTCTTAGCGGTAGAAACCGTGATTGCATGAGCATAGGACGATCTACCGAATCTTCTGTAAAATGCGCTACAGCAAATAAATCGCCGAAATGAGAAGGCCTAATTATGACTGCATAGAAGGACATTTAAACAACAACGATGAAATTGATTCGAAAACACCACTAATTACGCATTGAGCACGGATGGATAATGAGGCAAAGTTTGAAGTAAAAAATAACTATCGTTGCAAAGACACGAAAAACCTCGGCGCGATTTTTCTTGAAGAGTTTGAATTTGTACTAAAAATCCAAGTATGACTCTGAAAGATGAATGCCTTGTCATACGCGTAAATTCGCACCATCGGTGCGGCTAGTCTACATATTTACTAGTGAACTAGCAAACAAAAAAATACGGTGAACAAACGCTGCTGATTGCCTAATAGGCTATCATCTTTTAAAATGCTCGTAAACCATTGCAGGTTAATTTGAAAGTCGGCTTACAGTAAGATATATCATTCAAATCCAAGGCAATTAGATTCTTTTTTGGTCAGCTTTTTCAAGCTCCTTTTTTTTTGATTGCTCGACTTGGCCCTCTGTTCGCCGCGCTGTTCGCGCCCGTTGATCAGTACGAAGACAAATTCATATCTGTATACACCACAAGTTAGAGATAGAAGAATAGACAGCGCGGAGATACGTCACGACGCACCTCAAACAACCAAGTTCTCCATTCCTCTGACATAGGAAACGCATCACAGTCACATAGGAAAATACTTGATACATTAGTCAAGCAATACAAGTGAAATACCTATTCAATTGTTCTGCGACTTTATTGGGATCGAATGCATGGCGTAAGGCTAAAACTTTGATCAAGCGTCAATAGGTCGGGACAATCTCTACGTATGATCCGATCCATTATAGAACTGCACAGCATTGATGTGACAATGGCATAAGCCAGGTAAAACTTCATATATAGGTTGTCTCTAAAGCTAATTCGAAATTTCAGGCATTTGGTTACCATTTCATAGGCTGATGGTTGACAACGTCAAAGTGGTCTCTGTCCAGTGATAGATATCTGCTGCCTATCACAGTTCGTTCGAAGTCACCGACCAATCGTGCTGAGGAGGCAAAGGATTTCTATCTACATGATCCGACTACGCACTGTGCAGTCCCTAACGCTGGCTCCTTTTAGTTTGTTATCTTTCATTTGTCATTTATGGATGCTTTCGAAATTATGCTTGTAATCCAATAACTGTCAGGAAGTCGTTTTTTTTTTGTCGATGTCGCTATAAGCTGGTGGGGCTGATTCTACTGATGAATCCTGGAATATGCTGAGGTTATTCCAGATTGCTATTATATCCAGTTTTTCTATTCTTACACAGCGCAGAAACCGGGCTGATGTTAGAAAGTATTTTAGCATTGACCCAATCTTCGATTGATAGGCATTCAGTGGGCCTTCGGCGGGTCCAACTAGAGCTTTGTGCGTATAAGACAAAATGGCTGCTACTACTCTATTCGTGCATAAGTTATTGGAAGAGTTGAACATTGCTAACCAATATTCTGATCACATATGACGTATGGAAGTCAATGAATGTGAAATGCAGAAGCTGTGACTGTGACCTACTCTATTTATCGGTTCGCCGATGGGCATTAAGGAATCGATAGGTAATGGTTAAGGAGAATAGTATCAACTGCTGAAAATCTGATGTCTTTATTGCTTTTATGAGCTTTGTTTTTCTTTGAATCGATTTCCATTTTCAAACAAAGGACGACTTTTGAGGACACACGCTTCTTCATTTTCTCAACATCTAGTCCACATGGATTGACAGCACTGAAAAAGTCTCAGCCGTCATGTAATGACGATGGCGTCTGCCTTGTAACCGGTCTCCCAACATATGTCAAATATACACCATCTTTATTAATTTCCCATTCGCAACTACAACTACTATGGCTTTACGGAGCGTAGCGACAAATCAAAATTTTTGAATGATTACCAACATTCCGAATGAAAGTTCCTGCTCAGCAAATGAGGTCGAATACTCATTTGTCGCCTTATAATGGACAAGCACCCAGTTTTTACTGGGTGGTCAGTGAGAAACATATTTTTTGTCACCATCTTTGTATTGTTCGGTCTCTTTTTTGCTTGATTTTTGTGCGAAAAAAGGCCTTAATGTTCATTTTGAGTATCGTGAATACTCGTGTCATTGACAAGACTTAGAAGTTATCATGCTTGCACAGTGATACCTCAAAATTCAGCTGAGTCCTCTTCTGTTTTTCTGAATTTTTGGCTTGTTGCTCAATTGCTGAAAAACTACCAGTCGAGACACTTAGAGCACCGTGTGAGGAAGCGCTAAAACAACCTTCATTTCCACTTTTTCTTGCAAAACCTCGTGCTTCAACTTCCTATATATCTGAAGAGGTCAATTTAGCCTTTTCGAGGTTTTGTTATGACAGTGGTATACATAGGTTTCCGTAATTTCGCTCGCCTCGTCAAAATCACACGATCCGCCAGGCACTCTACATAAATCAGCCTCTCTCAGCATAACCACTGTTATCGACCGAATAGTACTTACTGTTCACACGAGGAACGAAGGGCAGATGACCAATCACAAGTTCTTCTCAATTCTCCACGACATTGTTATGACAACATGTGATCCATTTTGCGTTTCCGAGCGAGCAGATTTCAGTACTTTGATATAGCTTTAAAGAAAAACAATTGAAGACTTTACTGTTTCCAGTGGACGTGTTTCTGTGTTACGGGTAAGATGGGGACAAGATGGTGACGTTAGTTCAATGTCTCGTCGCTTTACCAAGCCTCTCACCTTCCAGAAATTAGAAATTGAATTAAATGTTGTCTCGGACTAGCGCAATCTCTATCATCATGGCAGCTCCCAGTCTCAACCACTCCAGAATTGTTGAGAACAACTTTCTGACATGCATTCAGCGACATATATGAGACAGATGATGATATTCAAGCATTGCCTCAGAGCGCATGCAAAAGATGTGAATGATGGACGCCCACAAACCGAATGGAATGTACAAAGTGCGAGAATGCGCCTAACAATACGAAAGCGGGCCATGCGGTCCAGATCTATATCGATAACAACTGGTTCCTTCCGGTTATAAGAGGACAAATGAATATCCGACTAAATTCGCTGGACAAGAATCTTCATAGAAGTGTTAGTAATCACGCGGAAGCTTAGATTTCTGGCTAGAACCTCAGGTGCTCGGTACAAAAAAGCCTTGTTTGACGTTTTTAAAGAAGGAAATCCCATGTGTTTCACACGCATTTTTCTTGTAAAACAGAGCTCTTCCTTTGGAGCTGCGTATTGCATGTCGTATCTTATAGAATTGCCTAATATTGCACTTATCTATTACTCACATAATGTCGTCTGACAGGAAAGTACTGGTTTTTTCAACCAGCCTTCGTACACTCATTGATGAAGCTGTCGATAAAACATCAAGTGATACAGAAAACACGAAGTGGGCAGAAATGAGGAAGAATGAGTAATAGCAGGACAGACGGGTGGTGATGTGGTTAGCACATGCCTACAAAATGGATGAGGCGCTGGTCTAACTTCTGTCCAAAGTTCAAAGATATGCATATTACTCAACGTTCATATATAAACATAACAATAAGATTACTACTAGAGCGGCAAATCAAAGAATTCTTGTAGAGTACATACATACCACAGCTGTCAGCCTAAGTGGGTTTGATGCCGATAAGTGCCTACCAAACCAAACCCGTTAACTAGCTGCTAAAAGCTCCGTTACGCTGTGTGGGAGAGTGATAACAGAGTAAGCACCATAGTAGAAGGTTATCACATGGCCCGGTATGCGTAAGGCGTAGGTCAACTCTCGATTGCGATTCGAAATTTTGCATATCCTTCAAAAATTCTGGACAGTTGTTGTCACTTATAACGTTATAACACAGCTAGTCAAGCGGTCAAATAAAGAATTCTTGAGGCAAAAAAGTTCTAGATGACAAAATGTACAGCGTGAAGAATGATGGTTGTCCCTAGAAATATCATAGCCCAAAGATTCACATTTTGCGAGATTTTCTGTGCCTGCGACGATCATTGGATGACTCTAGTCTCTCTAACAAGGCTAAGATATTATATCTTTACATTTGAGCTATCAATAGTATCGAATAAGACCATGGTTCACTAGATTCATAGAATGCAAATCTCACTGATAGAAGTGCCACAAGCATGAACACCAATTTTGCAATATTGATGCTTCTGCTTTCATTTCAACTGTTCCATTAACAACATTGCCACGATAGGTAGAAAGACAGCAAAACAACTTTCTTCAATTCAATGTTCCCCGCACTATTGTCACCACATGCATTAGCCTCTGTCCAGGCCTGATCCATTTTTGGCTTCGGATGATTGAATTTTTCCACTTCTGTCAGAAGTGCAATTTTTCTAAAATACTGCACTTGTAACATCTATGAACAAATATGGAAATAGTGATAAGTACAAGAATTCTGTTTGTTCCAAACTCACCACCACATTAACCCGACGAGAAACACCGGTATAAGGGACGAGTGGTGCATGAGACACTAAAGCGGAGTGACATGCCGCAAAATAACACGTAAGCTTGCTTATATTGATTATACTTACCCTCTTCCTGTGAGCCATCATCCACTCTTTTCGTGAAGTTCATCTTTTCACCCTCCTAAAAACCATACATGTATAAAAACTCTCCTATTCCAGTAAGAACTGAAGCTACTTTAAGGTGGTTTCAAATGAATGCAAGCAGCAGAAAGTCGAAGGAGCCAACCTCCATCAATTCGTTGTCGGATGTACGTGGGGCAGAGTTTCCAGTGTCGCCGACATTCCGTGAGAACATCGCGTCCCCAAAGACTTTGAAGACACGGAGTCAATTTCGAAAAAAGAAGAAACTCCGGAATCAATACGTATTTTAATATTTGAGGAAAAAAGGGGCATAACAGATAGATGGGTTTCGTCTAAATCCATCTTGGTAACTTTGTAAACCATCAACTTCCTCCGTTTCTGAACAACAATGTTGTATATGGGTGAACTAAGGTTTTCCTTCGTATGACTAATGCAGAAATTTTATAAAAGTGAAAATGATGACTGAAATAAACAAAACTATGGAGATCAGGAAGAACAATAGGTAGTGCAAAAACTGAACTTCATTCAGGCTTACTCCGATCCAAGGAGTCTACACCCAAAGATCTAATCAGTTCCAGAAATTTTCCTAACGGACTACTAAGTGGCATACTCATCGGGTAACACTAGCGCGACAACGCCTAAATTCGCATTTGTTGTGGTGCATATGTCCAATCTCTCCCGGTGTTCACTGTGACACCAATGGATGTCACACTCCGGCAGCCTTTATGCAAGCCCGTCCCTATCAAATGTGATTTCGTGCTATACATTGGCTTTCTACAAAACCTCCCAATTTTTGATAGATGAAAAACTTTCGCATTTGAAGAAGAAAATAATTCTATGCTGTCAGCATTTGATAAGGTTGTATAAGACACGCAAGGAATACTATGTGGTTTTTATATCCACCCATTCCAAACATTACTCAAAAGTCATGATAGCGGTCGAAAATCGGAAAACAACGATTTGCCTGCAGAAATGGTGCTTCACAGCTACACACAACATACGATGCTAGTTTATAGAGACAGTGATCTCTTTGCTAAACACTCTTCAACACCAATTGTCTTCGCTGAAGATAAGAAATTAAGAGAGAAATTGTTAAAACAACCGTTTACAGGCGACGGCGCTATAGTTTTGCGCTGAATAAACTGCAAAATAACTGCAAGAAATCTAGGTAAAGACTTTTATGCAGCAGAATAAATCCCCGAAAGGATCAAGCACTCATAGGTGTGAAACCGGCTACCCCTGTAAGTTCATTATGGCACTTTTAAGTGTCAATTCGTTGCTAGAGTGTTGAATTGCACAGATGTTACTACGCATCTCTATGAAATTGACCGATGCCAAATTACTGAATCTATTCCAACAGTTTTCGAGTACTCTTAAACAGTTCTCGGTCTTTTAATTTGAGTAGGACACCGTAGATATGTACACAGACAAGTAACAAAAGCAGTACTTATGTGTTAGGAGGCAACAAATTTTTGAACCGATCTCACTCGCTAGACAGGAATTTTTCATAGTAATGTTAGTAACTGTAAAAAGCTTAAGACTTTTGTTACACCTCTGAGCTGCTGGTTTTTCAAAACACCCTTTTATAGCGTTGTAGCCCCTAGAATATAATTTTGTTTCTCACTCGCCATTGGCCTTCATTTTTACCACGAGTATGAATCGCTGGAGTCACGAAAGCATGTCAGCAAGTAGAGAATTTGCCGTAGTATCAGAAACATGCGTTTCTATTTAGATTTTGAACCGGTGAAAGATCCTTCGTAAAATATCAATAGTTGCCGCCGTTTCAACACATAGTGTCGTAGATCAATATCAAGCTGCGCGGTAGATCAGGCGATTACCTTACTGACAAATCGTCGTTGTGGCTTCGTTTCATCATATTCATCAGATTATATCACTAATTCGACGCTGTGGCTTCCCATCACAATCTACTCAGCTATGAACCAGTTCGGCGACTTTGCTTAGGGGCCAACTCATGGGACGGGGGGGAACGAAGCGGGAAGATCAATCGCATTTGTGATATTGTTATTCTATTAGAGATTTTTGTCACCATATCAACAGAAACTTCAGATTAAAACATAGATTCTGATGCTACGGAAAATCCTCTACATGCTGATATGCTTTCCGTGCTTCCACCGACTTAAACGCTTGATAAAAATGAAGGCGAATGGTGAGTGTGAACAAATCTTATTGCAGTGTTATAAAAAATGTTTTAATAACCGGCAGCGTAGTGTTGTAGCCAGAAATTTAGACTTTCTAATGATTACTAACATTCCTACGAAGAGATACTGCGCAGCAAAGTAGATCGGATTGAAAATTTATCGCCGCCTAACATACAAGTACCACAAAAACTTCCCAGAGGCCCATGATGCCATTCGAAAACGCCATGTTAGTTGACAACGAATTTAAATGGCGGTTAATGATAAATAAGGAATCAAAGTTATACATGCATAACTACTGGAGCGCGTTTAAGGCAGAACACAAACAATTTGATAGAAGAGTCTCATAATAAATCTCATAGTAAAGTTTCATCTCTTAAACCCTTAAACCCTTAAACCATGACAAACCAAAATTGGACTTTTATATCTTTGCCGTGATCTGGATGGTCGCTTGTTGGATGAGTACGATCTCCTCTTAGACGTTGCATTCTAGCCTCTTCGTCATTGATAAGTAATCACTGACTTTATACTTACAGTACTAACTCTCGCAACACTATCTTTCCTTTCGTACGGATGGTCTCGTCCAGATAAAACCCTTGGCTGTAATCAGAACTCAGGGATTTTCCAAGCAATTTTGTCTCTGCACCACGATCCATATCATAATTTCGCACACGTGGGACATCTTGCTTCGATCCCGAGATATCATCCGAAATACTTGCCACTGTTTCAGGTGTAAAAGAGTGGGTAGACTCTTCAGGAGTGATTTCGACTTCAAAACATGCTGACGGAGTCGGATCTGGAGTAGCAGGATGTACAGAGCCTGCATCGGAATTAGCAAAACGCTTAGGGTAAGTTTCATCCGATGTGAAAGGAGTCGTAGATTTTCCTTCAGATGACAGTTTGAGTTAAGCATCTCTCATGCGAACCAAGTTACGGTAAATAGATCTAAACAATCGGATATAGAATTGATACAGAGGAGAACATCGTAATGAGCAGGACTTAAGATAGAACATCCAAAACCTTTTCGCGCTCAGAGAGTTTCCTCTTCCTGAGTACAGGGTGTGCCCCTCTTCGCGGCATTGTATCTGAATTTTTCCCAGAAACTTCTATTAGTATACAGTCTCTGAAAAAATTTCAAGTCAAACCTTCATATGTTTTTGCACTCTTTACCTTTATCACTTTTCTTTAGCCCTTTCGAAACTGTGGATCCGACCCGCCGAGACAATGGAGCGTGTTGCGTTCAACAATGGCGTCTAGTCCTACCATGCTGTGCACAACAATGGTACGGTGAAGTTGAACGCAATGCGCTGAGGATTAGAAACGCGGGGAGTTGGGTCCATGGCACCGAAAGGGTTAAGCCCTATTACAGTTTTTTGAAGCGCGGATCTCAGTACTTCTAGCATCCAGTTAGTCCCCACGCATATATCGCTCTCCTGTGGATTTCGTTTCCTTGACAAATGTTGAGGGATTAAGCCAGCGCCGAGCATCACTAGCCACTGGATTGCGCCCTCCACATGTTTATTTTTGAAACGCGCTAAAATTAAACGTTGGAAGTTGCTTACTCACCGAAACGCATATCTCTTCTCTGAGTGTGTTCAATTAGAGCTTGACAACACTCGTTATAATATTTGAAACAACTTAGATAGCTCGGCGTCCACCGATACAAAAAGTTGTACAGCTTTTGGCTAATTGGATTTGGATCAAACTATATCAAAAAAAAGTTTCCTGAATTACGCGTACCGGTAAAATATTTCCACAGAAAGTAAAACCAGAATGCTACAAAAGCACCAATTTAACCATTTTCGCCTCGATAATCGAATAAAAGCGCAATGTGAGAACTCAGTCCTACAAAACGCGCGCTAACATTCGGAGTTAAGCAAAGTTACCATTATTTTTTCACCATTTCTTTCCGATTTTCTCAATGAATTCTTTGTTACTTTTCAGTAACGTCAGAAGCACTCTAGGAAAAGGATTTATCATATTGTTTAAAACCATACTCTACTGCTTGAAATACATCAGTTTCGATTCGATGAGCTAACAAACTGGAAATTTACTCGAACCAAGGCGTCCTACTATGTTGGAATGTGCTAGACAAGTGGCTTCCATCATCAAATACTGTGGATGAATCCGTCTAAGAAACGTGCAAAAACTTCGGTAAGAAGAGAACTGTGAAACTCTGACAGACTAATGTTCTCAACAGTAGGAGCTTATAACCTCAAATCACTACTTATCAAAGTGTTACTTGGGCTACAGACATAGCAGTCACTAACCTCATTTTGTGAGGAGCGGCCATATCGCTGGTGAAACGCACAATCATAACGACTCTAAAAGGACCTCAGATGGTAAATACATTTTTTGGCAACTAAAAAAATTTTTAAAAGGATGATCTGCCTTCAAACAACATTCGGTTGAGAGCTTTCTTGAGCACTTCATATTTGCAAATCCGACGCATCCCGGAGTTTCGCACCGACATCGCATGTCAATTTTTGGACGTTTAGTTGTCATCTGATCATCACAGAATTCCACTAGAGCAACAAATCTGCTACAAGGGGAAACCACCTGCTTGTAAAAACAATGAAGATTCATCACACTGTTCATAAATGTCGGCAAGAAAGCTCATCATAAAGCTATCAGCGTTGACTAGTACTTGAGGGATGGGCCATGCACTCATTTTTGCCTGGCATCTTTGGAGTGACTGAATGCATATCTGGTTTAACGATTCCCGGTGGCCTGCCGATGTATTGAATTAGGGCTGCTATCTTCACATACTACTCTGGTTTTGAATCACCGACCCAGGAAGAATGAAGCTTGATGAGGCTTTTGCGTGGAAACGAATCATAAATTATCATTTGATCGACCATGTGAGTCGCAGAGCACCTTTAACCACTGCTCCACACGCGCTCCGACCCTACGATTGTTTGATAGATAAAAATGGCATCAACAATCCACGGAATCATGTGGACAGTCTGATGCATCGTATGTCCAGGCTCCAAAAAAGGCGAAGTCGAAGTCATCGTAACGCCCGCCTTAGAACTATTTCTACTGATACTACTACTGTTGCTACTAATACTATTATTAACAAGGCTGAACATCATAAGTATTTGGCACTTTAAGGACCAAGCGGCACCTTTCATGCCGTGCCACGCGACGTTGATTCCTTACTCGACTACTGTAATGGCGGAGTCGTGTCTCGTGGGAAACCAAGCGCAGACAGCCAGACGTGCATGCACAGATATTGGTGGCGCTGCGTCTCGAGGAAAAGCAGGAGCAACGTACGTTTAATGGGAATTCGATGGCGTGACAGCGCCTGCTATCATCGTCGGCCCTCAAAGGGTCAAGATGAAAAGTCCGTAATGTAAGAAATACAACTAACTCGGCACAGCACGTGACTTAGCCAGGTAGACAGTTGAAGCTGTAACATCCCATGGGCCAAAACCATGATGAACAACAGTCATGGGCTAATCAATGAAGAAGATATGGAATAAGGGACTACGTCTAGGCTAGACAAAACACGATTTTATTTTACAAATTGAATTGGCTTACTGTCATCACCTACAGGCCAATCTGACGGACCCAAAAGGTCTGTTTGATGCGGATCATACTCTTAATACAATACCTAGAGATCGTTCTTGTACAAAACTGCATAGAAATAATAACAAAAATAAAAATAGCATACCTTATACATAGAATCCACCAAATCGTAATCTATATCTACAATAATACCGCGGTAATAGCGAGAGATATTCAATCTTTGTTTAGATCTACGTTCCAACTGGAAATGGAGATTACGTACCTAAAATCAGAGTACTTAGGATCACTTGGCTTATAAAGCTAGTATCTCAAAAACAACTGAAGAAAAGCATAGAAGGAAAAAGGAAAACTTACGTAAACGCGGTTGAAAACCTGGAACATATACCCGGTTCCAGGATTGACGAGGTTTCCATCACCATTGTAGACCGGTACATTAACAGATAACATCTGAGTTTTCATCTAAAGCAGAAGCTATTGTCACCGCAGCAGGCTAAGGCTAAGGCTTATTCTTTTAACATAATGCATGACCTTATATTAATTGTTTAATCTTTACATGTCATGGTATGATGCGAAATACAAGAACGATGTTGAGATACGAGCCTAACTCAAAACTCAACTGAGCTTCGAACTCGCGACCACCTTTACCGAGGTCTCACGTGCTATCCACTACGCTAATCTAAACCCTTGTTTAGCACTAATCTCTGCTATGTTTTGATCATCGATGCAACCGGCAATCACAATCACTTAGGAGCATAAAGAACTCTCTCTTATTTCTGAAAACTTGAAGTTACTACAAATAAAATCACGCAATTATTTCTAAATTCAATCGACAAGAATTCTCTGTCTAACCGAACTTCTAACAGTGGTGTGATGTCATAACTGGTAGCACGTGCCCTGCAAGAGGAAAAAAGGGGTTCAATTCTCACCTGGGGTTGAGAGCTACTCATGTCACTCAGCATTACTGAGTATTTACTCGGTACTGGGCACATAGATTATCAGAATGAGCATAATCAATAATCAGATGGAACTCACTCTGTTCCTAAATTCCACCAGAGAATTCGCGTAAATCTTCAGATCTTTATCTTTTTCCAGATGCAAAAGTTCATAGACTCTTTCCTCGCT
This sequence comes from Parelaphostrongylus tenuis, assembly GCA_019055375.1. NCBI lineage: Eukaryota > Metazoa > Nematoda > Chromadorea > Rhabditida > Metastrongylidae > Parelaphostrongylus > Parelaphostrongylus tenuis. Next base: position 80,857 of record JAHQIW010005704.1, read on the forward strand.
GTCCTTGATTTCAGAAAATAATAGGCACAATTGTAATCGCCAAACAAAGACTGAAAAAAAATAGAAATTTATTTCGAAAGACACATGATTACAATAAGGGCAATGTGCAAGTTTTTGAACATCTTTCGACAGATCTTCGACAACTTGAGCATTTGCGGAATTCCAGAATTTAGCACTGTTACTGTAAAGGATTCCACAGTACTCTACTGGCTAGTACAACTACCAAGAAAGCAGCGCATGTGGCGCAGTGGGTTAGAGGTGCTCTGCTCCGCACACGAGGTCAATGGTTCGACCTCACGCTCATGGGTCACCGAGCCATCCATCCCTCTGGGGGTCAGTAAATTGTTATCCGACTAGTTTCAGGCTTGTCTAGGAGGATAAGCAGCGCTGACTCAGGTCAGCGGGAGGCCACCACGAGTTACTGTAAAGGCCAGATATGCATTCAATCACCTCAAGCGAAGTTAAAAATTGAAGACGAATGCATGACACATCCCTCAGGACTTGATCAACGCCGAGAGCTTCATTCTTCATCCTTCATGAAAGGAAAAAGTTTTCGGCGTCGATCAATTTTTGAAGGACGTCCATGCATGCAAATTCATCGAGTGTATTCTGAGGAAACTGAATTATACATGCCCTTTGATATGCTCTGCGGTAGTACAGAGATTTATCAAGTCGGCGCTGTTATGCCACCAAACAAATCTGTACCAATTCGTCGACCTCAAAGGGATAGAAGAGTCTTGAGCGAGTGATCGAACCATCGACCACATGAGTAGCACGGCACCTCTAACCACTGCGACAAGTACCTTTGTCCCTGTTATTACGACTCTTACTAGAGAAAAAAGAGCGTTTTGGATCAAGGTTCAAATTATTTTCAAGCACACAAACAATTAATCTAATGTTGTGAATGTATATTTTATGGAAGCTCTTTCATTGACCCTTTGACTTCTACATGCCCAAATTTGCTGTGAATAGCGGGCAAGGGTGGACTGTATCTCCCGCCTTCTCCGCCACCTTCGCTTGCAGCAGAAGACGGCTTAACCTCCTCCTCTGCGACTGTGACCAACGGCGTGGAAATAACTGCCTCACCCATATCTGCTGTCTATTGAGAAGAAGGTTGCTAATTCAATCCCCTACTACGACACTTCATTGAATTTTTTGATATCGATTAGTATTAAAGGTTTGGTACTTACATGTTAGACGAAGATACATAAATATTTGACCTCTTTTGGTGGACAAGGATTTTTCATAAGATTGTTAGTAATCGTTTGAATGCTCAGATCTTTGTCTAGAGCTGCACGTTGCTGATTTCTTTGAACACCTTTTTAACACTGCAAAATCCAAAATAAAATCTTCACGAAAGCGATAGAAGAAAGATATGATGCTCAGCGAATCCCTTAGAGCGAGGAGGACCCACTGGGCTACTCATGCACGCGATAGGGAAAAATGGAAGAGTTGCTGGTACCCCGCTCGAGTCACTCGACGATCAACGGGACAACACGTGATACAGGTGATTCGAAAAAAGTCTTCTTGAGACACTGTAGCAAGGTAAATAAAATTCGGTTTCACACGTAATGCGCGTAATCGCTCGTATTCGTAGGACAGATTTCTTCCCTTCGATCACTAGTAATCGTCCGATAGCGTAAATTTTGCAATTAGGAAAAATATATTTGGTCTTTAGAAAGGAGTTTTTTATACCGCTGTGGTTCGAAATTTAAGGAAAAATGTGCACACTCGTCGTTATAGCGCAGTTTGCGCTAGTTATTCATAAACTTTCTTCGCCCCGTTCCGAAGAGATTCTTAGGTTTTTTGCATTGGGGTTCGAGAAAGCCTTGTTCTATAGTTTAGTCGACCTAGACTTTCTATTTTCATTTGATTTTGCCAAATAAAATCTAGTAGCGAGCTCAAGCCCTCAGCAGCCTAAACTTATACACGAAAACATATGAGAGTGTAGAAGAAATCTTGCAGTATCAGAAAAAATGTTGGTTACTTAAAGTTTTTTCTAATACGGGAAAATCCTAAATTCAATAGCGAAGATCGCTCGACACATGTGGATCACGTTGTTTATACACTCACACACCATAGTTGACATGCAATACGCGGTATTTTTGGTGCACAATCTTATTCTCTGGGGTGCATTGCAGCAAGACGGCATTTTCAGAAGCAAGCAGTTTTGGAATCATCAAAACATAACGTTATTGAATATGTGTTAATACTTTGAGGGAAATGCTCTGTCCCGCGAGTATTGCCCATGTGTGAAAAGAAAATCTATTTTTTCTGTACAGAGCTGTAACGAAGCCTTTTTAGAAAACTAGTACATTTTTGAGATCAAGATTTCCGCTGGCGTCAAATGATAAATAATATTTTTGGGGGAGGCTCTATCCTGCAAAATAAGCACGATAATACTCGACGCGCGTGAAACAAAAATTTGTCTTCAGCGTAGAGCACTTTAAGAAGGCTTTTTTAGAGTTGAAGTAAATTTTTAGATTTTTTGAGATTGGTGCTTCCCAATAAATGCTAAAGTATATTGAAAAAATTTTCTTTTAATAATATTCGTTTGGTTTCAGAAAAAGTGGCATCGATATAAAGATACTATAGCTAGAAATGTTTGATAATAGATCGAATTACACCTTTCCGTAAGCATCTAGTTTTTCTCTTCAAAAATGCCTGGTTTTAAGAAAGCATGGGCGTACTTCCAAGTCGCAACGATGTTTAATGTTCATGGTTGAGTACGAGTGGATTGCAAAAAGTTATTACCTTTAAGGCAATGAAAAAGAGCCTTTTCTACAACTCTATGTAGGTCTCAACTCTAGCTAATAATGGTAGGTTGTCCCACATTATCAATGATGCGACATCACAATGCTATGTGCAGTACTATTTTGAGAAACAACTCATTGTGTTGTAATTGATCTGCCATATTTCAGTTGAAAGTAGCCATATTCAAGTCTTTTCTATAAATTTTCTCATTTACCTACAACTAAACCTTCTTAGTTATGATGAAAATCCAAATTCCATTAAAAAACTAGCACATTGCCACTGGAACGCTCCTCACCGTCTAGCAGTGCGAATCGTCGGCCAGGCGAAAATGGCGAACTCTGGAACGAGTTAAGGTGGCTGCGGCAGTGTTTCTTTCTTCCCTCTATTAATCTTCTGTCGATTCTGAGTTATTGAACGTACTTCTACATAGTTGAGATCTTCAAATAATCATGGAGATAACGTGAGTAATCGCCAAATGCCTACTTAACAGTCCCATCTCATCATCTCTATGGGAATTCGCAAAATTACTCTCACACTGTGCACAGCGTACAAGCTCTGGTTAGATAAATGATGCTTAGAGCAGCTTCTACCACTTTGCATCTAAGTTTGAGACCGTACAAAAATGAGTTCCCAATTCGCTTTTCTCCCGTCTTTATTTTCAAAACGCTTGCTAAGAGTAAATTAATGTAAAAGCGATAAGATCAACTCAGAAATGTGAAGTATGGAATGTGGAAGAAGGTAAATACTTTAAATAATTTTTAGTATCAGGCAATCTCATGATATACTGACAGCATGGGTCAACGAATAATCTCACCTCATTCCAGTAGTGATTGATTTGCAATACAAAAACGAGGAATCAGTCCTCGTTTATCTGAGAAGGGGAGGTGGGTGATTCCGCTTTGACGTCATTGTCGTCACATCAAAGCAGCCGGTTCGTCGCGCGGTGCCCCTCTTTTCTATACAACCATGCACTATGTCGTCTTCACCATTCTCCTGCTCATCGTCTTTCCACAAGGAGGTCATTTTTCTAATCAACTCTTTTTCTTATGACCATCATCAGAATACTGCCAAACTGCTCATTTTTCATTGCAGCCTCGTGGGCTTGACAAACTCGTTTCCTTCACACTAAACGCTGAGATATGTTGATTTGCTGAAACTTTGCATCTTTCTCCTTGTCGTTACTTTTGCATATTACAAAACTTCTAGCGAAATTGATACGGAAACTGTTCGAATTATAAAATTACATCTGTATATCTTGACCTTGCTGCAGCGTATTATCGAAATGTGGTTTGAAAATGAGCAGAGGCAATTGTAATTCAACTTCATGACTTGTTTCCTTGCTTCGTGAGACCGTATTATCAGTTACCAAAACCGGTCACCTTTACTTACTATAAGTTTTCCTCTCACGAAGACGGGATTTCCCCTACGTCACTTGAAAAATTAAGAGGTCTGTTTAGTTCTAGGAGTTCTCAAAACTCATCCACTAGTTCACAAGCGATTCACGGCCGAGACGTGTCGAATGAGTCCATGTCTCAACGAAGGCAAATGTGTTCCTGGAGCTCTGAGCTGCCAGTGTGCACAGGGTTGGATGGGACGATACTGTCACAGTGAGTGCTAATTGTCGTCTTTATACATTATCGTACCCTCCTATTGAATTTCAGTTGTTCATAAGCTAAATCAACCCGACTAATACTCGATATTCTGTGTTGCTGTGATTTTCCTGTAGTAAGCAAAGATAGGACACAAAAAAGCATCTTAAGTACCCTTTTCAATGAACAGCTTATTCGTTTCTCAAGGGGCTCACACATTCCAACGTCTATAGCCAGAAAATCCTTTGATAGTGTCGGTTATGCGCGCTCTTCCTTGATAACAAATCGAGTTTCAGCATCACCACATCAAACAAGTCCACTGAACGAACAACCCGATCGCGCAATAGCATAACAGCAACGCAGGTCCTTCGCTGGCCGTATCATGCTTTCGCTTTTCACTCTGTCATCGATTTGAGAGACAGAAAATTCTAATCTTTGTTTTCAGTTTTGATTTTGAAATGTTACTTTCAATATTCCCTCAGATAAGCTTGTAAAAAAGGCAAACAGTCAATTAATGATAATCGTCCTAAGGTTATTGACATCATTGGTTTGCTTAATCCAAACGAGAGGTGTCAATTGTAAACGCCAGCTACTTCAAACGGATTTTTGTCAACATTTAGATCCAATGCACCTTATTATGAAATGAAGTGGTACATTTGAAAATTTAAGCCTACAGTTTGTAAAGAACCATCAAATTGGATTGCCACCTACACTGATCCTAATTCAAAAAAATGTGATGAGGATATTTCCGAATAGTAGGGTTATGGATGGTTCCAGTTCTCTAATGCACATGTAGTACTCTATGCAAAATTTGGTTTTGTTGACTTCGAATAGTCAATTCTCTAACGAATTCCTCGTGTCATTTCTAATTACAGTTAGCACGTTATAATCTGAAATTCTTTCTCGAATGTGCCAAGGTGTGACTTTTGTTCTGTGATCTTAATCAAAGATGAATAGAGGTAGCGAAGTAGTCAATTATGCAGTTCATCAAAAGTAAAGTTTTGATTCGACTACTTTCTTCAACGTCCTTTTGTAAACCACGTGAGCTCCTCTATCTTCAATAATTCCAAGGCGATTCGTCTCGAACAGTACTCTAAGACATTTACAAACATAACACAATTCTCAAACAGCAGCCGAAACAATACGCAAAATGCTCGAATACTTTTGTAAAGATGAATGAGAGGAATCAAATCAAATACATGAAAAGCTGAGATCATCACAATAATTGTGACTGGAGGCAAAAATGAAAAAAAAAACTAACCATATTGTCCGATTACCTTTACTTTTCAAGCTAATAGATGGATTATTCGAATACATGTTAATTATGAATATCATGCTATATGGCGCAAGTGAAAATGACTAAATCAGCTGATTTCGCCATGCTATAAATTGATCAAAATGAAGATCACCAAGCAGAAAAAATTTATGAACCATTATTCATTTATTTAGAATTTTATTCTTGCTTGGTGAAGTGATGATGAATCCTCAATTTATAAGCGAATAAACAGAGACTTTTTATTCAACTCCCTTCGTAGCACTGTTATCATATTAGAAGCATGTCATAATTATGTATTTAGGATTGTGGAATAGTATGTAAATTTTCAACTGCTCAAAGTTTCGCGTAATTCAGCATTCTTGAATCCTGCTTTAATTAAGGAAGATGCCGAAATATATATAAAGTTGTGAGCGATGGGCAGCAGAAGACAAATGTCATACCGTTCTTACTCAGACAAATTTCTTCGATGTAAATTGTGCATTAGCGTGCAACCTGTGTAAACCCGATCTCGATAAAGGTTCGTTCTCTACCTGACCTTGATTTTTTGATAACTTTTACTGAACCAATTGCAAAGCATTATTATGAACTCAGGTTGTCCATGCAAGTGCTCCTTCAATGATATGTTGGTATTTACCTTATATCTTGTCACAAATCCGTTCAGACGCCCCAGATAGCTGAAGATTGTCGTGCTTATGCGTATCTGAATCATTCAGCGCCTAATCCGAATGTTACTTACTAACACGCTATGCGAAGAGAACCTGGTTGATCTTAATCGTTTTCTCCGTCCACTACGAGTCGCCGCTGCAAAATTCACGTTGATTAGCGATTATATCAATAAAAACTCCAGGATTCCCTAACCCATGAATTGCGAGATTACGCGTAAATTTAACACCGGAAAGAGTTGTTTGTGTCAATAAAGAGAAGGAGTTATGTTTCAACTTAGAGGCGGCCTCACAGATGGCAATCAAAGCATCTCAATGAAAGCGAAGCCACAAAACGGGGGTGATGAGAAAAAGTCGTTTAAAAGCGAGAAGAAATTTATTATTACACAACAACAAATAGTTGTCTCCAATTTTGAGATATTTGGAAACATTCCTATGCGTTTTATTTAAAGTCAAACTTCTGAATTGTTCTGTATTTTAGTTGAAACTGAAACTCCTCTTCCTCCAGCTCTCGAGCCTCTGCAGTTTTTTCTTGGAAAATGGTACTCGCAAGTAGGTGTCGGTTTGCGCAGGCGTTCAGAATTACTCAAATATCAATATTTTAAGCTAAAGAAAATGAAATACATCGTTCAGGCTGCGAAGGGTCTTAGATATCCAACAGATATTTATGCAAATGAGTACGAAGAAATTTTGGATATAGCACCTACAACTGTACCGATGTTTGGACCTCCTTCTTTGAACTTGACGTTGGTGGAAAAAATTTTGTGTTGGATATTTGTTCTTAATGATGTTGTACATAAGAGGCAAGAAAATGGCATTTAAAGACGTAACTTATTGAAACGCAAAAAACTGAATTCGTAGCCCCAGTGCTCTCTCTGAAGACGTAGTGTAAGGTCACTTCACGATAATCCGCACAAATCTCTCTTTTAGTAGCATATTCCCTGGACAAAAGTAAGCACATAGGATATGACTGCCTCTTCAGCATATCGCCTATAGAATTCCATTGTGGGCAATATTTGATTGAGAAGATATTAGTACATTTTCAATGCAAAAATCTATAGTTTGCAATAGAATAAGTTTTTCGGCCCAATTTTGAACTGCGACTAATCCGTTTATAATACATACTACCGACAATGCTGCTGACGTCTCGGAAGCCTCACATTGTCATAATGGGATAACTATCAGCCGTCATTCAGTGTAAAATATTAGGTAAACAGACATTACTCGCTTTATGGGTAATGAGCCTAATTTGAAATTGAATTATATAATGGGGTCGTGGCAGAGTGGTTAAGATGCTCGTAACGGCGCGGCGTGGGGCTGCTCTCTTTCCTCAACACACTACGGCAGTTGAAAACGAATGCTCGATGGAATGCCACAGCCAGGCAATCCTCGATATTCTGAGAAGACATGCATAGCTGGTATTCTATGGCGCTCAAGAATAAAACGAAAAACGAATTGAATGTTAGAGGTGCTGAGATCCTTACAGTAGATAATACTGTAACATGGATCAAATAAAGTAGCAGAAGTTCTTTATACAATGTACAGCCAGTCTCGGAACGAAGCCTTCAACTTATCTAACTAATCAGATAAAGGTTCTAAAATATTCAGGAATACACTTCTTATTTACTGCGAGTGGAAGGGTTGATCCTTACTATTAACCTAATAGCCATTTTCAAAACTTCTAGCCGAAGACACTCTAACAAGTATATGAGTTTTAGATATAAATAGTAAGCGACACCCTTATCGTGGTAAGTGGAAATCATGTTGCAGCCACTTATTGTTTCGAATCAGAATATTGCACCTATTCTATCGAAACGAAACAGGCGGCTGTATACCATTAGATCTATCAGCTGAAAATATGCATATCCTTTTCAGATCACATCAGAATTTTGTATTGATAAAAATACAGTCATGTCACTTTGCTAAGATTAGCTCTGTATAGAACACTGAAGCTAAACGTCTACGAATAGCTGGTACAACACCAGATACTTACCTGTTTATTTGATATGCATAAAGAAATACAGGACATAGGAGGCTCATAAGCTCTTCACAACTGTGATTTCCAGAAAAAACAAGTATGTACTATTTACTGCGTGCATTCAGTGAAACGAGTTCTATTTTCTAGAAGTACTTCGTGGTATCAGTCAGACTTCAGAGTCATGCATGGATTCGTTACCTTGAAGCCGAATTCATTTCCTCCTGAGGTTGCTATCTTAAGCACTAGTAATGAAGGTTTGCCTTTCGCCTTGTATTTAGAGGTTGTGTTTTCCAATCATTTCTTTCTATTATGTTAAATTTTGTTACCCTTAATTGTTATTACACTCTAAATTAATTGTACACTGTACACTTTGAATTAATTGTTATTTATTCAATGAAATCATCTAATCAACAATATGATCATCATCACAATCAGTGTTATGCAACAATTGGCTAAGCAAAGATTGCATACCTTCTTCCTCAAAGAATGAGGCTAGAGATCAAGTAAATTGGTAATGTCATTTTCGAGGTGATCGTAGTCTATCGAGTTTTTTCCTGCGCAGATGCTGTTTCCGGGCGCGCAAGTGGTGATAGTTTGTTGGAGCAATATGAGGACTATACAGTGGATGTGGCACCACAGTCCAGCCGAGTATGTCCTAAATTGGCGAAGCTACTTTGCAATGTGAGATCGAACGCTTTTCTCTTGAAGGGCTACACTGAGCCGTTTTGAACGCTTCTCTCGCACTGCTGTGGCCAACTTCCATAGGTGCTCCCCTTCCAGACCTGGCATTGATTGCCTGCTCGTTGTAGAGCAGTTTCTAAAACTACATGCTTTGCCAATTTCAGACAACCGAGAGCATATCTTCTTAGCATGCACCTATGGTTTGCATGCGGTGTTATCGCGACATCACAATGCTTTCCCATTATCGGCATGATTTTCGGAGTGAAGTCTCTTGCTAAACAAAGGCCTTCTACCAGATCAGCGATCATTCGAAAGTAAATTCGATAAAGCGCCTGTTTTTTTTTTCGAAAAGAACTCCTTATGGCGCTATAACCTAAAAATGAAATTATAATTCACAGTAGATGCGTGTTGTCACACCTATCAGGTATAAAAATATGACTCCGCCGTTTCTCACGGTTTGAACATTCAACTAATACAAAAAATTTTTACGATAAAGCTAACTTAAATATAATTCAATATGACTCCGCCGTTTCTCACGGCTTTAATAGTCAATCAATACAAAAAATTTTTAAGACAAAGCCTATTCAAATATAATACCCATCGTTAGCAATAACATTTTCCCAGTTTTTTGGTGATTTGTGAATGCCATCGAAGAAAAATTTCGTCGAAAATTGATAAAGTTGATAAAATTTTTTGAATTTGCTAACATTTGATTTGGACTTGGTAATTCAATTTGTATTCTGACGGTGCAGTATCGGAAGACTAAAGCAGGTAAGGTAAATCCTCCTATAACCTCCCACCTCAGCTCTTTTAAGACTTTTTCGATTGGCGTTTGCAACATGAAGTTAAGCTTACCAAGCACTAAAACCACGTTGTCGTGTCTTACGGCACATTGGGGTAGTTTTAATTGCAATTAATGGTCTAATATGGTTAATTATTACTGATAAAGTGCTACATTATCTTCCAATCACCAGATACTAAAAGCTCGCAGTAGAGGACGCATTTCTGATCCTACCAAATGGCATAGCTAACCTTCTTCCGTGAATCGTTTCCGTTTCGCAGTCAATTTTCATGGTTGTGCTGGTTCGGTCCATGAGTGTTTGTGCTTTGGATTGTCAAAATCAATTCACTTTACGTCTGGTCACTATATGATGCAAAAAGGTCTTCCTTTCCGTCGGCGGCGCTTTTCTCTAAATCAAACATGAAAAGCAAAGCTTCTTGAAAATAGCATTTTTTGAGTACAAGAGTCTTCATCTTCAGAGTTCTAAAAACCATCATACAGAATCTTTTGAATAAAACACAAGAAAAAAGTCTCCATATCTGTACTTCTCAAAATAATTGAAAAAGTAAATATTTGACGGCGTAATCACATTTGTACACCTAATATTCTCGATTTAGAGATCCTTTCAACTGAATTATTACTAACCATTGAATAGCATAAATTTCAAAATTCCCGAAACGAATATTTTTATCGGAAAGGCATTTTTATAGCTCCAAATCAAGGAAATATGATTGTGTTTTACACGGGTCGCTCGTTATCGCGCATATCTTTCACAGGACACAGCTCTTTCTTTTTGAAGCACTGATTTTTAGAGCACTGTATTATGAAAGTAAAGATGTGTATCACACGCTCGTGCGTCATCTCGCGTATATGACTCGCTTATCTAAAAATTTCTCCGTTTCGTAGGGAATTTTGAATTTTTTTGTAATGCTAGGTTGAAAAGTAAGTTTCCATTGTTTGATAAGACATTTAAAATTTATGCACATATTCTGAAAACAAACAACAACAACTACTCTTCAGAATACAGGCCATTTTTGCCGTCGGTCCGCCAGGATTCGAATCTCATCGGAGTACCACTCCTTCTGGTTTTCTGAACCAAAAATAGTCTTCATCATCGAGTTCGGTTGATCGCCCGAATCTCGCTCTGTCGGTCAACTCTTTCATTTGCGGCCTTGAACTCACGAAATTGCTCGTGGACTGTTGATTCTCCAACCGTACGGTCGCTCCAAGCTTCGTTGATTCAGTGAGGAGCATCAGCAGCATTTTAACAAATTTGTTCTCGTAAAGCACCAACAAACGTTTTTGTTCTTGGACAATTCTATTCTGCAGCAGATATAAATAAATTATACATCAATAGATGCGCAAGAAGTAGACCTTCAAAATGATATTAAAATCACACACGATTCAAGCGAAAAACGGCATTTCCATCCAAACAATGGTAATTTTCTTTCCAGCCTGATATATTGTTGAAAGAATTCTAATACCGTTCTGCAGGTTTATCTTTTTCATTTTTGTATTGCCAAATGAACAGCTACTTACCCTAGGCTTAAGCCTTAGCCTAATCAGGCTGAACTTGTGCACGAGTAGCAGAACAAGTAGTAAACATGGAGCATCAGAATCATACATTTTGTTAAGAGTTTTTTATGGAGAACAAATCGCAAATTAGATAACAGAAATCACGCATTACATGTGAATTGCGCTGTACGAGCGATCGATCGTGTTACCAATCCACAGCCACTCATACATCCTAACCGGCAACGTATGGCGTGGTCAAAGCTGAGTATTAATTTTTCTGCTACAATGCAGTAAAGCAGTGTTCACAAAAACAGGCATAGTATTGGAATTGCAGAAACTTGCGCTATCGAAAGGTTATGAGAGGTTTGAGGGTAAAAAACTCTGTCTTGCGAAAAATACAGGTGTGCAAAACATAGGATCGTCTCTATGTTTCCGCGCTGTCAAAAGCCATTCAATATGTAATTAATTTTAGAAATCCTCGAGATGTGCGATACTGAGCCGTTATTAATAGTCGAGGGACGAGTTCTGTCTTTCTAGATATAAGCGAGATAATGCTCCGCGAGAAACATGCTTTTATTTTCACTGTTACGGAGCAGTGAGAAAACGTTTTCAAAGCAATAGTAAATTTTTCTACTTCTCCAAATTGCAAGCTTTGACTGATTACTGAAAGTCCAGAGCAAAGTTATTGTCCAGCGAGAAATTATCTTGCAAACGTCTCTGCCGATGACGGAAAAGTACCTACCACTTTGCGACAGCACATTTCATTTAGATAACAAGTGGTGGTGTTGTCCAGCCAACGGTAGCTGCATCCAAGTGATACTAAAACATTCTTCAACGGACTGCAGCTTTTTGACTATAATCCACTTTGAAATAGAAAAAACTGAATAAAACAACAGTGCGAAAGAAATTGTGGAGCAGCTCAACAATGTAATCTTATATATACGTTTACTGTTTCACATTACGATCTGTTCAAGTTCTATCGCTCATTTTGACTCTTCATTGCTTAGTGTACATAATAGAATATGGTTACTTCCAGTAAATTCTATGTCGTAGATCTCTTTTCTATCTAGCTAATTTACTGTGTGCTTTTCAATTACATACTGTGTCATCACATGTTTGTAAAACCAAGACTAATGCAAAAATTTTCAAAGCATTATTGCTTGGAATCACAACTAAGTACCAGAACGAAAATTTTATGGAAAATTTATTACACGTGAGGTTCCCCTGAGGAAATCAATGAAGCGATCACTTCTTTATGACAAGAAATTTGGCATTTTTTTCCTTATCCGCAGTTAGTTTCAGTTACTTGGAAAAATGCATTTTCTGCTTTTTCTAGTTGTAGGAATCCTTTAATAGCTTGAATCCAAAGTATTTTTATCGTGTACTCGGTCTTTCAAAAAGACTTCTTAGTTCTCTGTAGCAGCCAGAAAAGGGTGCAGCACTCGGGGTGCATTTTCTCCTCGATATGGATGGGAATTCGCAACAGTTCCACAGTCACCTCGCTTTTCCAATGTATCGCTTCCTTGATAGGATAAATTTAGGTGGTTCTGAAGCCAAGTGCACGTAAACCTTGTTCTATCGCTCTATAGACCTACGCTTTGCATTTCATTCTATACTGCCAAGTAAATCCCGCAATGAACCTAAGCCCTAAGCAGCTTTTGCTTACAAAAAACATTCGAGCGTATAGGGGAAATATTTAAGTATCAAAGTCATATAATTTGCCGAGTTTTTGTAAAACGGAAAAAACCCTAGAATCAATAACAAATTCGCACGTCACATGTGAATTACGCTGGAAACCAGTCCACTGCGCTGTCGGTTATTGCAGCCACTCAAACACCCTAAGCGACAAGGAATGCGCGCCGAGTGAAAAACCCAATATTCTTCCGACTACTACACCGCAATTGAAAAAACTTTTTTTAGACCAACTACAACATTTAAATCACCGTGATTCAAGATATCGAATAATTAGTGAAAATTCAGAAGAATGGGTTTATACAGCGAAAAATGCTCGACTGTGAAACAAAATCCTATTCTGCTTTTGCTGCAGCGCAATAGAAGGTGCTTTTAGAAACCGAATACGCCATCCAAATTATCGTAATCTAATTCAACGAATGACCATTGAAACTTTGAAAAAAAAGCAAAAATGCGCTGTACTAAAGAAGTTTGAATAGAGTGCCGATAACGAAACTGAATCAGCATTTTTCTTCAATTTATTTTACAAAAAGTTTGCTTCTGAGATTTCTTAGCCAAGTAAATGCGCTACTGATCAATAACATTTAAGGTCTCAATATGATTGAACTAGGGATCTTGAAACAC